>VYZU01025661.1:55890-100886 GCA_013401355.1 Ceyx cyanopectus | reverse complement strand
CTGACCCTTGGGGGACTCCACTAGTCACAGGCCTCCAGCCAGACTCTGCTCCACTGACCACAACTCTCTGAGATCTGTTCTTCAACCACTTCCCAATCCACCTTATTACACCATAACTAAACCCACACTTCTCAAGCTTGGCTGTGAGAATCCCATGGGAGACAGTATCAAAAGCCTTGCTGAAGTCAAGGTATATCACATCCACTGCACTACCCTCGTCTAACCATCTGTTTTTCTGAGCTGTGAACCTTATCAATATCAAGCTAAAAATTTGGTCCTTTCCATAGTGTGGTTAGAGATGGAGGTCCATTGGAATTATGAATAACAAGAAATACAGCAATGAATGAGTAAGCATGTACAGTTATTCTAGATTTATACCATCTCTTTTATGCCTGCATAGCTGATATTCTGACTACACATCTAAAATAAATCATGTCTTCAGCAAATAAGTACAAACAATTATTTCAAAGATAGGAATTTCAAGAAAGTAAATCCTTTTCCGAGGAGCAGTAGCACAGCTATGGAGCAAAAGGTTTTTCTAATGTGGACTGACTCACTGACAGTCACTGACCATTCCCTTCCATCCCTGTTTGGCAAAAAGATCCCATGAAGGAAGAAAAGAGATTAGGAAATGATTCCTGCACCTGAAGTCCATGCTCTCGAAGGGGCAGAAATAGAAGGGTTTGAAGGGGCTTGAAATTTAAGACAAAAACATTGCTGTTTTATGGAATTGACAGCAATGTTCTTGGAACTATGCTGCTAAGAGCATGTAAGGGTAAAATCAAACCAAGAAATACATCCCAAGAGGCAACTCAAATCTCTCAACACAATGGGGTTTTTGAAGGTGAACTGTCGCCACCTTTATAGTAGACAAGAGCACATTTTATGCTCCAGAACAAGCAAATTATTCTGTAAATAAGAATGCACTTTTTTTTCTGGATGTCTTCCGCACTCTATTCAGCATTTTGTATGAAAGGAGAATGATGGAGTTTCTGCCTGTTATGACCTAATGAACATTAGGTCATTAGACAAACCAGGAAGCAAATCCCCTTTCAGAGTAGAAAAAACAGTGACTTAGCAGGTAAACAGATTTGTAAAGCTTCTTCCTAAAATCAGACAGCATGATATTATCTGTCAAAACTAAATGATGGGGGGGCTGTTTGTTCTTCTTTCTTTTTTTTTCAAAAAAGGGAATCTCCTGGGTTATGGTTCTGTCTCTGAAGATTCTACAGCGCTCTGGAGATTTAGGGGGAGTTAACTGCTTTGTTGCTAGGTTTATCAGAATCCACAAGAGCAAAATAACACACCAGCTTCTAATTTTAGAAATGCCAGTGGTTCTCTTTGGGGATTTGCTATCAGAAACATGTCCATAAAAATGTAAAATCAGATCTTAAAGGTTGAACATGACCTTGAAATATAATTGGAAAAAGTTGTACAGATTCTGGGAGAAAGATATATCCAGAAGTAAAAAATACACTTTTGTTGAAACCCTTAAGTATTTTTTTTTTAACTGTGGGTTCATGTGAAAAGACCGACTCTTTTAAAACATGCTGTTCAACCCCTTCCTTATTATTTTTCCCTATTTTGAATTAAAGCTTTGTTTAAATATTAAGGCAATTAAAAGAAGTGTCACAGAAAATAAAAAGTTTCTTATAGCATAAGAAACTATATAGCATGCAGAAAAAAAAATCAACGATCTTTTTTTTTTTTTTAACATATGTTACAGATTTATTTGAAAAGCAGTAATAATTCCTTAGAAAATAGGCCAGTATAACAATGTGAACAAAAAAGACTCTAGGTTACATAGAGGTTATCATAATGTGTCAGGGTTTTCACACTTCATTTCTTTCATATAAAATAGCTGGTTTTCTGAGCTTGCAAATAAAAATATCTTAGGGCTTTAACTTGCATTTACTTAGCATATTTCTGGCAGTTTAAGATGGTTCCACATGAACTATTTATTATTTTTCTCCCCCTTTTTTTTTTTTATCAATGTCTTCACATTGATAAAAACAATAAAATTAAACACATGCTTACATCAGTGAGTGAAGTTCAGAGGCCCATCTCAAACTACCCATTTCCTTGGCCAACAAAGACAGTACCATGAATTCACACTGCTTTCCAGGAACACCTTTCATCAGTACAGAACATTTTCCTACTGTATTGTCTGACTCTGGGCTTATTTCCTGCTATTCATTAAAAAAGAAAAAAAGAAAAAAAAAAGTCTACATCTTACAAGCAAAAAAATGATACTAATAATTTAATTTAATAAAATTTAATCAGCTAACACAGTGCCTGCAATTTTTTTAATAAAGCCCCTGAATGTCTAAACAATTGCTTCTAGCTGTAATTAAGAGATTAGATACTATCCCAGTTGCATACTGTCAATGGTGCTCTGGTGGCAATAGCTTTTTTGAAGCTTAGTCACTGCTTCTCATGGATTTTGTTCACTAAAACTTAAGTACCATTATATATTGATTCAGTGAGATGTTTGGTTTAAAACCAGTCCAGTCTTAGCTCGCTAGGAAGGCTTTCTTTTCTACTTACTGTCTTAATTTGGGAGAAGAGCTTGGATGAATCTGTGCTTCAAAATGTGGGGAGGGGAGCCACTCTTACATTGCTGAACTCACTCAATTTTCTACTTTCATTCTTCTTAGCCCTGTGCCAGAGACTACATAAAGGGAAAGAAACATTTCTAGTGAAGGGACCTCTGCAGACTTTTAACTGACATGACCGGTGAGCAAAGAAATGAACAGCGTGTGGGAAATGGTGCCTGATGGCAGCTAAGTGTGGCAGTGCTGTGTNTTCTGGGAGAAAGATATATCCAGAAGTAAAAAATACACTTTTGTTGAAACCCTTAAGTATTTTTTTTTTAACTGTGGGTTCATGTGAAAAGACCGACTCTTTTAAAACATGCTGTTCAACCCCTTCCTTATTATTTTTCCCTATTTTGAATTAAAGCTTTGTTTAAATATTAAGGCAATTAAAAGAAGTGTCACAGAAAATAAAAAGTTTCTTATAGCATAAGAAACTATATAGCATGCAGAAAAAAAAATCAACGATCTTTTTTTTTTTTTTAACATATGTTACAGATTTATTTGAAAAGCAGTAATAATTCCTTAGAAAATAGGCCAGTATAACAATGTGAACAAAAAAGACTCTAGGTTACATAGAGGTTATCATAATGTGTCAGGGTTTTCACACTTCATTTCTTTCATATAAAATAGCTGGTTTTCTGAGCTTGCAAATAAAAATATCTTAGGGCTTTAACTTGCATTTACTTAGCATATTTCTGGCAGTTTAAGATGGTTCCACATGAACTATTTATTATTTTTCTCCCCCTTTTTTTTTTTTTATCAATGTCTTCACATTGATAAAAACAATAAAATTAAACACATGCTTACATCAGTGAGTGAAGTTCAGAGGCCCATCTCAAACTACCCATTTCCTTGGCCAACAAAGACAGTACCATGAATTCACACTGCTTTCCAGGAACACCTTTCATCAGTACAGAACATTTTCCTACTGTATTGTCTGACTCTGGGCTTATTTCCTGCTATTCATTAAAAAAGAAAAAAAGAAAAAAAAAAGTCTACATCTTACAAGCAAAAAAATGATACTAATAATTTAATTTAATAAAATTTAATCAGCTAACACAGTGCCTGCAATTTTTTTAATAAAGCCCCTGAATGTCTAAACAATTGCTTCTAGCTGTAATTAAGAGATTAGATACTATCCCAGTTGCATACTGTCAATGGTGCTCTGGTGGCAATAGCTTTTTTGAAGCTTAGTCACTGCTTCTCATGGATTTTGTTCACTAAAACTTAAGTACCATTATATATTGATTCAGTGAGATGTTTGGTTTAAAACCAGTCCAGTCTTAGCTCGCTAGGAAGGCTTTCTTTTCTACTTACTGTCTTAATTTGGGAGAAGAGCTTGGATGAATCTGTGCTTCAAAATGTGGGGAGGGGAGCCACTCTTACATTGCTGAACTCACTCAATTTTCTACTTTCATTCTTCTTAGCCCTGTGCCAGAGACTACATAAAGGGAAAGAAACATTTCTAGTGAAGGGACCTCTGCAGACTTTTAACTGACATGACCGGTGAGCAAAGAAATGAACAGCGTGTGGGAAATGGTGCCTGATGGCAGCTAAGTGTGGCAGTGCTGTGTCATGGAGAGATGAGCTGCTGCTGGAGGGAGGGCACAAAGCCACCGTGTGGTGCAGTGCGGAGGTAGGACTCTCTAAGGAGAGAGGTTAAAGCTGGGTTAATTGTGCCTGCTTCTGAGAAGCACTAGCAGGTGTGTGTAAGGCATGACTCCTCTGTGCCTGTAATGGTTTCAGCTGAGCAGCTCACAGCTAACGCCGGCAGCGCCTCGTAGCGCTGCGTACAGAGCGCTGCCGCCTGCGCACGGTCTCTACCTGCTTTGGCTGACTAGGAAATCCTCAGCTCAAAGCCAAAGGTGCGAGACACAGTTCCTGTCCTGGGGATGAGAATGATAAGGATACTATTAGAGCCTTTTCTTTCCCCCTCACTCTCTTGTGTCTCAGTTCCATATTTCTGCTATTTTCCTGTTTGTAATTATATAGCAGGTAAGGAAATTATCCCGAATAGTCAATGAATCATTGTTTCCTATAAAACACACCTAGGGAAGTAGAGATAATGTTTATACTTTCCAAAACAGTTACTTTCAGAACAAATGACTACATCTGCATAAAGATACAGATTTGTTATTCTGTCTAATTATATCCTATTTAGGTATTACTGAGTTCATTTAAATATGGAGCCAAACAACTTTCATAACTCCTCCTTCCTCCAGACAAGACACAGATCCAACCTCTTGCTTCTGAGCACTTTGCATGTGAAACCGAAGTACCTAATAGGAAGAGGAGAAAAGAGCAGGTGATCGTTGTTGTACAGTACAGAATCTGCTGCCTTTTCGTGGATGTGATTTCCATTTTCTTTTTAACATATTATAACTGGTTTATCTTCAATGTATGTAACGTGTGATTCTGTGATTCTGTGTTGGGTTGAGTGTATGATAAACCACCAAGGAAGGCTATAACTTGCTTTGAACTCTTTCCGGAGCCAAATGTTTATGCTTAATTATGAATTGCTACCCTCTTTCTTTCCATTTTAAATTTTCCAATTACTCTAATTAGGCTTCCCCAAAGGTCAGGGAACATTAACAGTCTGGGCACTGTGGCTTTTTGAAGTGCTTGGAAATCTACTGTTAGTGCTATTTGAGGAAATGTAAGAGAAACTCAGCTGCCCTGGCTAGCATAGAATAATTAATAATAATAGCTATGTAGTGATGACAGATCCAGGTTAATTACATACTAATTAAAGGCTATAGTAAAACAAATGACTGTTTGCATTTGAAATAATGGCTTGTGGCCACAGCGACTGGCAGAAATATGCCATATCCTCTTGGCAAGGTCTCAAATGGGAATGGAATTCATTGAAGACATGTACATGTGATCTAGTGTGAGGAGAGCTTTGAGAAGCTATCTGCAGTAAGACAGCAATAGTCATTAATGAAGAAGAGCTTAATAGGAGCTGAAGTTCAGTTCTGGAAGAGTGAATGGAGAGTGGCTGGCAGAAGTGGGAGTCAATCAAAAGATAATTGACTGAGAGTGCAGAGTATGAGGAACTATTCAGGATGAAGAATCAGATCTCTAGTTAGGGGCAAAGAGGGAAGGAACCAGGAGGGGAGTCACTCAGCTATTCCTGGATGCTTAGAAAGAAAATAAAGGCACCTGTCAGTTGAAGGATGACTGGCTGAGAACAGAGTGCTGGCCAGGTAAGGGCTTAGAACTCGGTGCTGTTCAGAAAACTAGTTTGAGGCTTTTCCAGAGGGTTTTTTTAGTGTGCTGTGAGTGACATAAAGTGAAAGAGTTAACAGGGGAGGAAGAACATCTGGTACATTGAGTAATCAAAACCTAAACTGAACACTCTGAAGTACTTCTCACGTTAGCACATTTGAGGAAATAGGAAAGGTGTCAAAAAAGACAATTTCCAGTCAGGCACTACTAAATACATGGACTAATCACAGGTTACCATCCTGGATTGCTCCTGCATTTGATTCTTCTTAGACTTTGCGCATATCCAAAGTAGAGCCACTCCTTTTATCAAAGGGGGCAGAGAAATATAGGAACTGAAAGAGAAGAAGAAAGAACTGAGTTCATATCTAGTGGTTAGACTCAAGTATAACTGAAATTCAAAGGGTTTTGGATTATATGTAAGTTTATTTACAGAACAATTCAGTAGGGAAATAAAAAATTCGAAATAAACAAAAGCAGTGAAACAGTGACCTAATTAAAACAAAACCATTACAATGATAATTGTGCTCAGTTTTAGCCTACAGGATCTATTAACATGCCCCAAGGACCAAATCTTTCACCCAGAACCTTGCTAGAATGCACAGTCATGTAGTCCTTCCATTGTATTTCAAGTAGGACAGAGTCTTCTGTCTGAAATAGTAAAGGATGTCAGAGAGAATTTGCCCAGGGATTCCTCATCCTGGAAAAGATTCCAGTGTTGCTTCACTGTGAATACAGATTGAATTAAAAGGAGTTGACTGGAAACAAATTCTAACATTAAATTTCTAACCTGGTTGCCTTTCACTTCAACTCCTAGAGCATAGATCATATACACATGGGGGTTTTAATACTAAAAAAAATAATTATATGTTGGATGTTTCCTTATGTGCATTTCAGTGTTTCATTATTTGATTAAGAAAATAATAAATAAACCCATTTAAAATTACTCTGTGCTACACTGGAATAGGCAAAGCAATACCCAACTGATTAGGAAGTTGTGAATATTCTAATATATCCTCTAGGAAAAAAAAACCCAAAATAACTGTGGCTAGGTTTCAGAATTTCTTCTGACTGAGCAAAATATTTAACCCAAAACAAGTTTTGTGAGGATGCTCCATTAATCTTGTTTTTACAGTCCAAACTAATGTAAACTTTAAATACAAACATGTTTACAGTTGATAATAAAGAAAAAAATAATTTATTTATCACATCTGAAATGCATAAACCAACTGCAAACAATATTGAGCCTTCTCTTAGGACCTTTTATTGGACCTGTAAAAAACCTGGGTGACTGATGCTGCTTTGAATCAGCAACAAAAAACAGACTGTTGAAATTACACAAGAGGCAGTGTAAGAAACTAGTGAAAAAAACTCCACATTTGTGCTGCTTCTGATGGCACAATCCAATGTATAGTAGAAATACAATTGTTACTGTTTGTGCAATAGATACAATTAACTGTTAAAAAAAAAATCTCTAACCTGAAATAAAGGGTTTAATGTATTTCTGACACAGCACATCAGGCTGTTTGCTCTCTCCCACCTGGCATGGTATGATGACTACTGCACAATGTGATGGTTTCCATCAAATGCTGGCAGGTCCGTTACTTGGGAGTCATGTTAAATTTACCACTACCTGCAAAACTGATTCAGAGCATTTATAAATCTAATCTGGTCTAAATAGTGCTTAAACCTAGAGAGGACTTAGTGCCAAGCTAACACAGTGTGAAAGGATGAAGACTATTTTAATAGAAAATGTGCTATTGCCTAGTGTTTATGCACTCAATTTTGAACCCGATACAGAGTTAAAAGAAATATTGTAATCTGATTTAAATCTGATCCTTTGGTTCTTCTCGTCTTGGAGACTGGCTCCAGTGTAGGTCAGTCCGCACGGGGCATGGGCGAAAAGGGCCGCCGAGGGACTGTTTTGGGGGCTTCTGGGAGCCGGGAAAGGCCGAGAAAAGAGACTGGGCCGCGCCACAGAACGTTCTACCGAACGAGGTGGAGCCGCCACAGCAGGCACTGGCCGAGACACCCCAATCATAAAAGCAGCTCCTAGGGAGCGCTAAGCTACCAAGCGGCGTGTGGAGTCACCTGAGGTGTCACCCGGGACACGGCAGCTCGCACGCGAGGGCGCTCGCTCTCCGAGGTACCCGCTCCAGTGTGGTGAGTCCGCGTTGGGGAAGGGAAATCGCGACAGAAAGGGCAGGGAAAGGGCTCTTTTGACGTCTCTTTTGGCTCGTTTGGGGGCCTTTGGAAGGCGGGAGAGCGGATCCTTGTACCGGGGCCCGGCAACCTGTGGGCGGTGTCTGACCCGGCCCGGGCGGAGCGGCCCCCCGGCGGCCTTCCCACTGCCACCTGGGGAGCGCGAGCGGCGCGGAGCCGCGAGGCCAGGCCGCTGAGGCGCAGCGGCCGTCGGGAGCTGCAGGGAGGGCGCTGGAGCCTCCTTGTAGGCCTGCGGCTAGGGGCAAGGGCTCGGAACATGTGGAAGAAATCAATTTACACAATGTGGAAAAAGGGACTGGCCACTTGGGAGTATAGGAATGTTGTGAGGGAATGCAGGGATGGAATGAGGAAAGCTAAGTCCCAACTGGAATTGACTCTAGGAAGGGACATCAAAGACAACAAGAAAGGTTTTTTTCAGAATATCAATAGTAAAAGGAAAACAAGGGGAAATGGGCCTGCTGATGAATGAGGTGGGAGGCTAATGATGGAAGACACGGGTAAGGCGGAGTTACTGAATGCTGCCTTTGCTTCAGTCTTCACTGCTAACACCAGCTCTCATGAATCATGGACCCTGGAGGTAAGAGATAAGGTCTGAACAGAGGAGCACTTTCTCTTGATAGAGGAGGGCCAGTTTAGGGACCAGTTAGCTAATCTGAGCATCCATAAATCCATGGGCCTTGATAGGATGCACCCACAAGTGCTGAGAGAGCTGGCAGATGTTATTTCTGTGCCACTCTCCATCATCTTTGGAAGGTTGTGGAGAACAGGAGAGCTTCCTGGGGACTGGAGGAAAGCCAGTGGCACTCTAGTCTTTAAAAAGGGCAAGAAAGATGACCCAGGAAACTACAGACCAGTTAGTGTCACCTGGAAAGGTGACAGAACAAATAGTTCTGGGTGTCATCTCCAAACATGTGGAAGAAAATAAAGTTACTGGGAGATGTCAGCATGGATTCACCAAGGGGAAATCATGCTTGAGCAATGTGATAGCCTACCGTGATGTCATAACTGGGTGGTGAAATGTGGGATGAGAAGTGGATGTCATCTGCAAGGCTTTTGACACTGTCTTCCATAACACCCTTATAAGGAAACTCAAGAAGTGTGGGTTAGATGAGGGGACACTGAGGTGGATCCAGAGCTCGTCAAGTGACAGGACTGAGAGGGTCGTGATCAGGGTTGAGCTGGAGGCCTGTAGCCAGTGGTGTTTCCCAGGGGTCAGTACTAGATCTAGTCTTATTTAACATAGTCACCAATGCCTAGGTGAGGGGACAGAGTAAAACTGTGAAGAGTGGCTGACACACGAGAGGGCTGTGCTGCTATCCAGTGTGACCTGGACAGGATGGAGTTACAGAGAGAACTATTAGCAGTATTGTGTTAATGTACATTCATTGATGGATGAATAGGTTTAAGAATTCATGTTCTTTGAGTAGGTGATACAGGAGTAATTCAGCATCCTGTGCAAAATGCAGCAAAATGTCATTTGCAGTGGAAAAAATGTTATTTTAATGAAATACTTACCCTTTTTATGGTGCAGATTTTGGCCCAAAACACAGACTGCTTAATGATCAGAATATCTTAATGATTATGTAACATCCTCTTGACATCCTCTTACTACTGACTGTAAAGGGGAAGCTAGGCTGACCGTTTCCATCTACATGGTATGTGAGGGAATTTAGAGAAAAATGTCACTTCTTGCATCTGAAATTTTTATAGATGTAACCAAGACTGTGTCATGTAGCATAGAAGGCAGGTGAAAGCAGGGCTAAATGCTGGCCACAGTACCTGAAAATTTTTCTATGCGTTCGTAAGCAGGTAAGTAAACAGAAGGTGATTGCTCAGGAAAATTCTACTGGAATATATTTAGCTCAGTCCCTACAGTCACAATAGCTGGGACAATTCAAAAGAAATATAGTCAGTGTCAGGAACTAAGTTTGCATTTTGTCATCTGGTGACTACTAGAGGATTCCTTGTCTGGCAGAATAACAAAACAGCACTAGTGTTTTTGGTGTTTATACAAAGTGATTGTAGAAATAGCTACAGCTCTGTTCCATAGTAAAACAGAATTAAAATATAATTGCTAATTAGTTTCAGTGGCTGTCACATTAAGTTCAATAGGCTTTTTACTGTATTGTGTAAGTTTGTCTCTGAATTCTGTGTCTTCACCCTGAGGGTACCACCCGCCCTGACTACCTCTGATCAGTCCCCACAAGTCCCTGTACCTATCCACAGACCAAGACCCTGTGTCCAACTCCTTAGGGCCATCAGCCCCTTCCCCAGAGATGCCACAACAGGGCTGGTGTCCAGCTCTCCACAGCTCTGCCCTGCATGGCCATGGGCCCTGCCATTCACAGCCCACCTGCAGATCCATGTTCTGGCCCCTGTCCTTGGCCCATCCCTGTCCTCAGGTGACCAGTGTCCAGAGCTGCTCCTGGCTGGGGTGGAGGGAAGGGTCTTGGCTGCCAGGTCCTGCCCTGACTCACCTGTGATGATCACATCTCCAGGGAGCCACTGGCCCCTGTGGCAGATGCACCATCTCTCTGACAGTGAATGTAACTTGCTGAATACTCGATACACGACAGGTCTTGATGGCCATTAAAACCTGACTACTTTGCTTCAGGCCTTCACCTTGCCTTTGGCATGTGCTTTCCCAGATAATAGAAATGTCCACAGATCTTACTTCGCTAGGGTACAAATGGAGCTTCTTCCTGGAGTCAGTCCTTCTCAGGCAGTGGGTATGCAGCTGGGGACTTTCCCCTTGGATTGGGAAGGAAATTTCCTACCCAAGGAAATTTCACATCCTCCCCCAAGCCTCCCACCCACCTGCTTTGGTGAGTGAAATACTTCTCGATATACGTTTGAGTGAGCCTTTGCCCCTTGTGGGTGAATCATTGCATTTTGTGGGTATCCCTGAGTGGGAAATTTTCCATTTTCTCAGTGTGTG
The DNA here is from genome assembly GCA_013401355.1 of Ceyx cyanopectus. Lineage (NCBI taxonomy): Eukaryota > Metazoa > Chordata > Aves > Coraciiformes > Alcedinidae > Ceyx > Ceyx cyanopectus. Next base: position 89,903 of record VYZU01025661.1, on the reverse strand, counting down.
CGCATTTTGGGTTATCTTTCTAAAAAAGGAATATTCACAAAACTTAGTAATGTGTTGAGTAGTATTATATTCCTGCCTGACATCAGAACTTGTAATTTACTTTGGTGTGTTGGAATGCTGGGTAATTCATGGTTGGAGTAAGTCTGCATTGTGGGTAGCTACTGCTGCCTGTTTTGCAGGTGCCTCTGTGACAGCCCTCACAGCGCCCTGATTGTATTTCAGTGTCTGGCCACGTGCAAAGCAATTCACTGTCATTTCTGCCAGCCTCTACAGACTCTCAATATTCTGTACTCTCATTGCAGTAATTTCTCATATCAGCTATACACCTGTGTTTCATCCTGCCTGCCCCAGATCTTTCTCAAACTAACTATACTATACACCTGAAGCTTTTAAAAGCAAATGACAAGGGAATGAAAATAAATGTCTTCTTGTCAAATGAGATCCACAATGCCACATGTTAGTTTATCTTTCTTAAGGCAATGCATCTAATTGCTGAGCAGTCAGTAAAGCATTATTTAGGAATTGTCCTAAGTAATTAAATTAGGCTACTCTGCTTTTCTTAAACACACATTAATCTTTCATGGTGACATCAAATTTGCAAACACCTTAGGGAAAAATTCTGCAGTAAATCATTTGTAAATGTAATAAACGTTTAACCTGTAAAATAATAGATGAGGTAGAATACTTCAAAGCAGTTCTTGTTTACTTTTTTTTTTCCTTGATTAAAAAATGTGAATCAGAGCTGCTTAATAATTTCATTGTATCATTTGTGCACAAAGTCTACTGTGTTGTATTTGGTTGATGGGAAAATGGACAACTTGTACTTGTTTTAAACATAAGGATTTTTTAAAGTTCCAGTTTTAAAAGTTCATATTCTCTTCATGTTACATGTGGTAAAGTGCATAGAAGCTGCCTTGTTTTCCCACTCCAATATAAAACTGGAAATGGGAAAAAGTAAGATTGGAATAATGGTTATTGACAGAAGTATTTAAATTATAGAATCATTTTGGTTGGAAGAGACCTCTAAGATAAAAGTCCAGATGTCAACCCAACACTAACTACCATGACCACTAAACTATGTCCCAGAGACACTGTAAGCTACAATGCAATAAATGCATGTTTGGTGACATGGCCTGAAATTTGACTTGGAGATATGACCAGTGTTGGAAGGTCATTTAGCAGCATCACTTCTAATGTTTGTGTTTAGCCTGAGTTCACTTTGCATGCAGTGTCCTCTCAGTGTGAGGCAAGTGGTGGCAGTAGAAAGTGACAAAGCAAGTCTGTGCTTGGGCTGTGCAGTGTGAGCTTTCTCCTTCAAGCAGCTGAGCAACAACCCTTATTGGAGGAGTGCTTCTTGGCTGCTCTGTCTGGTGGTGCTCATTAAACACTGTTAACAAGAGCATCAGAAGTGTACAAACTGAAAATGCTACGTGGTGTTCTAGAATGAGGGAAGAAGTGTGACATACATGCTGTGGGCATAGCCATACATTGAAATGATGGTCTCAATTTTCATGCACTTGGTTTTCTATAAAAATCCATTTTTTCGTGTGTGAGTACTTAATGCAAATCCATCTGCTTTTTGTTTCTGTACTAATTGTTTTGTAATGTATGTTTTGTATCACTTTTTGGTGAAAGTTATGGTGTGAAGAAGTGAGCCCACAAATGGCTGTGTCTGCATCCAAACTAAACAACAGGTATGTGCTGCAACACCACCTGTTTGTCTTTGATCAGGGGATTATCCACATACTCTGTGACCAGCCCAGACCACATTAGATAATCCTTTTAACATCTGCTAAGATTTCTTCTTTGTATATACCAGAGTGCAAGCAGGTCATACATGTCATCTGGAAAAGAGATTTGCTTCCTGCAAGTCTCTGACTTTGAGTACCATAGCAAACAGTTGGGACAAGCAGATTTGTAGCACAAATGTTGATGCTGAGAAACCAATGTGGATGTTGCAGCTGCCCCCTATAGAGCACAAAATCTGATGCTGAGGAACTGATATGCATGTTATATACACACATGCTATATACACACATGCTACATACACATTTCAAATTACTGATTTGTTTGATTTAATTTCTTCAAATTTCAATCTCGTTCTAGGCTGATTGCATCAAGTTTCATTTTCTTGCTTAAAGGTATGATGCCTAGAGCGAGCCAAAGCCTAGTAAATATGAAATACCAGAAACTGGTTCAGAAGCAGTCATGATTTGAACTGCTGTGTTCATGTGGATAAATTTGAAGTCGGTGTGTTAATTGCATACGACTGGAGATTAGTTTAACATTTCATGAATAAAATTTCCTTTAAAAATAGACAACATAATTGGAACTAGACAATAGAGCTCCTTGTTACCGTTTTTCAGGTGTATAAGATGTCAATATCTGGTTACATTAATTGTCTGGGCTTCCAGTTTTATGTAACAGGAACAGAGATAAGTATGGTGAATATAAAAAGGTGGATATATCATCATTGTCTTAGAATGGGTCAAATTATCTTTTGAATGTAATAAATCTGAGTCATAGAGCAATAACAAAACACCTAATTTTTAGGCAGCTCCAAGAAGATCACATGAGCTCTAATTCTAATAGCACCTTTTAGGAAGCAGGAGCTTGAAGTTCTCACTGTGTTTCACAGATGTTATGCTGAAGGTTACATGTATAAAGAAAACGTCTGTAGTTTGCAAACAGTGTTGGCAGTTTCTGATTTTCAGAAGAACTCAAGCGCTTTTTAACTGTGAGGGAAATGGATGAAGGCAGCCAGTGGTTCAGTTGCTCAGCTGGTGTGCTAGGGATGTTTGAATTTGCTACCATGGTTTCACAAATAACTGAGAACTAATCTGAGTTTATGGATGAAGTGCTATTACCAAACGTTCACACACATGGGTTTTGGGGCTTCAGATGGGAAGGAGGCCAATGCTGTCAGGTTTCATGCACAGTTAATAAAAACAATAAAGTGAATAAAGAAAGAAAGCCCTTGGCACAGGAGAATTCCTGGGGTACAGTTTTCCACTTACAATAATGTACAGAGGATTCTGATGTAATAGTTCATTTGAGCAGAGTTTATCATTTCAGGTGATGGTTAATCAGTCATAGAGGGAACATGACGCTGGATCTCTGTAGGACTCTTCAAACCAGGTTATTGCACTGGTACTTAAGAATTCAGTGATTGATCTTTTCTGCTTCCTTCTGACAAAAACTTTATCAAACCTGGTGTGTCAGAACATTTCAACTTCAGTGAAACAGCATTTTTTCCTGCCTGACCAGCTCCATTTATCATGTTCACATCAATGTTACATTTGCTGATGAAAAATCCAATTTGTACAAGCATGAAGTTTTCTGAAAAGGCCTATTCAGCTTTGACTTAAGAAAAGTTTTGCTGTCTGCAGTCATTCCCCATAGCAAGTAAAGCTTGTTTCAGGGAGTGGGGAGACTCCAGCACTACTTAGGGAACTATCCACTCATAAGACCAGTGGGAATCTATAGTGAGATTCCAACAGTACTGCACGATTAGATTATGCAAAGAATTTGCAAGAAACAGAAGTAATTCCATGGGAGCAGGGCTGCACCATAAGGGAACATTAAGAAATACCCTGTACTAAGAACTGTCTTGGATGCATGTAGAATTTTCAGAAAGATGTTTGTGAGGTTTTTTTAGTTAATGCTTGTACTTCACTGTGTTTTAGGTAAAACACATCAGCCCTTTCACTTGGCACAAGGAGTTTAGAGCAAGTGTAAGAATCCCTCACTTGCTTTTTATAGTGATTTCTAGACTCCTTTGATTATATTAAAGTCAATAATAAAGCTTCTAGTTTTCCAGTAGGATCAAGATCCTGTGAATTTTTGATTTTAGAATCCAATAAAGGACTCTGTATTTTTTTTTTATTAGAAGGCACAAAAAAATTGTTTGCCCACATAGAAAGATCAGAGAGAAAATGTTGATTTTTATAAATATAATGTTTATTACTTGATGAAACAACATTTTCACTACTATAATAATTCATTTTATTGAACTGCATTACCACAGTTCTAATAATTTAAGGGAGATGAAAAGACATTTTATTTAGCATGGGTCCCATGTGGTCTTGCACTAACACACATTACAATTTAATGTCTCAGATGAGGATTTGTTAATAATTGTTGCCAATGGCCTGGTAATAAATGACTATTTCATAACCAAAGCACATGAGGGAAGTTTCTTTCAAGTTTAGGAAACAAAAAAGAATCATCCCAGCCAGATGGTTTAACTTCAAGGCAATGAGTTGACAGGCTCATAATGAGTGAATGCTTTGTAAGTTAAGTTTTCCTGAGAACAACTCAGCTTTTCAGCAATCTTTCTGAATATGCTGAGACATAGTAATCAGGCTGACTGGTTGTGGAGTGTGTTCCAGTCTGTTCTTTTGAGTCTATCCTCCTCTGGGTAAGAAGTAAAAGAAATAAAATAAATGATGTCTTTATCTTTGTTACAATGCCACGGCAGCTCGGTAGCTGTTTTACAAACATGCTAATGGAATTTGCTTTATGGGCAATGGAAGTTTAGTGACTTTAAGCAAACTTTTTCTGTGAAATTCTTACTTCTTCTATAATCTCACAGAATGTGTTTTTGAACAGCTTTATCAGTTCATTCCTAAGGAGAAAGGTTCACTGGAGAAAAGGCCAAACAATTTAATGGTGTATTAATCTGTTAGCTTTGGGATATGGTTCCCTCGGGTAAGAATTCAAAGCCTTTGAGTCTTTTTAGTTATTGCTAACAAAAAGTAAATGATTATGGCACCACCTCTACTGCAATGCTCTTCAGCCTTTCTCAGAAGGCAGCTGAGGGATTTCATAATACAGCTGTTTAGGGAAATAGTCTCTTTTCTGCCCTTATTAATACCCATCTTGTGGTAGGAAAGGGGGCAGAGCCTCTGCTTGGGTCAAACATTGTTCCCTGGAAGAAGCTATAGCAAAACCAACACTGAGCATGCTTACTTAGACTTCATTGGGATTCATACCTTCAGACAACCCTTTGTCTGTCCTTCTTCTGAGATACACAGGAGCTCTGCTCTGGTGTTTTCCTGAGGTGCACAGCACTGCAGGCTGTGTAAAAAAATGCAATCTGCTTCCAACTTTGTCCCCTCCCCAGCACAGAGGCAAAGCAAATATCAATAGTATTGATGCTGTTTTGGACACAGTTTATGGATACCAGAACATGACAAAGCAAACTGGAGATGAGAAAGACAAAGTTTACATGAACTGGGCTGTTCAGTGCAAGCCAGAGCACTAGTATTGCTACAGAGGATGCAGCAATACAGTCATATTTGGTATCACAGGCATCTAAATGTATGGTGTTATAATGACATAAGTATATTGACTGTTACCCGCCATGATGAGATATATCTTTGAAACAATTTAATCTCTTAGTCTTTTGTTTTATGTACTCTTGATGAATTTTTTACTCTTTTAATAGTTACATCTCCAGCTACGGAACTTGCAGTTAGCTCACAAAATCCTGCCTGACAATTTAACATTTTGATTGCTTATGATAACAGACAGTGAATTTACAAAAAAAAGTATAGGCAGCTTAATGAGCCTATCACTACTAATCTCTGTCAGAGATACATTTTACTCCCTGCATGCCAGAGAGTTGAGCTAGTAAATCCCTTCTGGCACACACTGTAACCTTCTAATCTTAAAGTTGTCCCTGATTCTCTCTGCCATTCTATTCAATCTACACAGGAGTTGTGCAAGAAACTTCCCCACTAGCTCCCAAAAAAGCTTTACAAAATTTCCTTCACCATCATATATGGCTACACATAGCAGGGCTGGCCCTAGCATCTCATTTCTGGGGAGCTACCTCTTAACTTTTGAAAATCTTTTTTTCTTTTGTCGTACAGGTGGTAAATCAACAATAGTAAAAAAAAAACCCACAATCCTTCTACGCCAAAAAGTCACCCTTCTACAGCTGAGCAAATGCTAATATTCTGATATTTAAAGTTTTTTCATGTTTTGTTTTTTATTTTCTTTCTAATTTATTGTAAGATTTTAATTTTTCTGCTGAAATTGGACACAGATAGTTATAGCTCTTGGTAGCTCATTAACAGCTCTGCCTTTGAATCAAAACATTTAAATAATGAGTTGGTCTAATTTGATTTCCCTGTTGACTGTCAGCAATTGCTTTTCTTCCTTCTCTTTAATGAATGATTCTGTTCTTTAATTGGGAATTAGTTCCTGTGCTAGTGCAAGAGGTGGATCTCTCATGATTGTATATGCTTATGCACTTTTCTTTAGATTTGTCATAAATCATACCATAAATATATCCTGCACAAGGGCTTATGCACTTTTCTTTAGGTTTGTCATAAATCATACCATAAATATATCCTGCACAAGGGCTTATGCACTTTTCTTTAGGTTTGTCATAAATCATACCATAAATATATCCTGCACATGGGCCAGGGCAAGCACAAACCCAGGCTGGGCAGTGAGTGGATTGAGAGCAGCCCTTCAGAGAAGGACTTGGAAGTGCTGGTTGGTAAAAAATTGAATATGAGCCAGCAAATGTGTGCTTGCAGCCCAGAAGGCCAAGCACATCCTGGGCTGCACCAAGAGAAGTGTGGCCAGTAGGCTGAGGAGCTGATTCTGCCCCTCTGCTCTGCTCTCCTGAGACCCCCCCGGAGCACTGCGCTCAGCACGTTCTAAGAAACATATTCACAGATTCACAGATATTAGGGGCTGGAAGGGACCTAGAAGATCATCTAGTCCAACCCCCCTGCCTGAGCAGGATCACCTAGACCAAGTCACGCAGGAACAGATCCAGGCGGGTCTTAAGTGTCTCCAGAGATGGAGACTCCACAACCCCCCTGGGGAGCCTGTGCCAGAGCTCTGGCACCCTCACTGAGAAAAAGTTCTTTCTTGTGTTGACCCTAAACCTCTTGTGCTCCAACTTGCACCCACTGCCTCTCGTCCTGTCATTGGACGACATTGAGAAAAGCCTGGCTCCATCCTCTCTACACTCACCCTTAACATATTTATAAACATTAATGAGGTCCCCCCTCAGTCTCCTCTTCTCCAGGCTAAAGAGCCCCAGCTCTCTCAGCCTCTCCTCAGAAGGGAGATGCTCCATTCCCCTAATCATCTTGGTGGCCCTGTGTTGGACTCACTCCAGTAAATATCTTTTCTGAACTGGGGTGTCCAAAACTGGACCTGTTGAATCAAGTCCAGAGGAGGGCCACAAAGATGATCAAGGGCATGGAGCACCTCCTGTCAGAGGAGCAGCAGAGAGCGCTGGAGCTGTTTATCCAAGAGAAAAGAAACTCTGGGGATACTTATAAGCAGCTCTTCCAGTACTTAAAGGAGACCTACAGGAGAGATGGGGAGTGACTATCAGGGAGTGTAGTGATAGGATAAGGCATAATATTTTTAAATAGAAAGATGGTAGATTTAGATTAGATAGAAGGTAGAAAATCTTTACTATGAGGATGTTGAAACACTGGAACACTTTCTCAGAGAAGCTGTGGAAGCCCCATCCCTATAAGTGTTCGAGGCTGGATGGGATTTGAGCAACCTGGTCCAGTGAAGAGTGTCCCTGCCTATGGCAGTGGGGGTGGAACAAAGCTATAGATGCTCCTGAGTTTGAATTAATATGTCAGGCTTAGTAGTGGGTGAGATACAGTTACCCTTCTTCTGCCTTTGCTAGGGGAACTCCTACTACTAGTGTTGTGTGGCTGAGCTGAACAGAGGTCCCATATGTCTTGAATGGGGGGAAACATGAAATGCGTGCCTCCAATAGAACTGGTGTGCACTTACATTCATGACTGGCAATAAAATGGTAGAAGATACATAAAACTCTTTGTAGAAGACTCCTTATGGTAGAAATCAATGAGAATAAGGGCTAATAAATCATGATCCATTTTTATTTTAATCAAAAATGTAAGAAGAATTATAAAGACTTTAAAAAAAACCCAACCCGACAAACCTCACATGTGAGCTCTTAATGAACACTAGAAACACTTTTTTTTCCAGTTTCATACCTGTGCCAAATGCAACTCTGATAGGTCTTCCAGGCTTTTCTGGTTCATGCAAAAGAAATAGAGTGATAGTTTTATGCTTTGTGCTGCCCATTGCCATTTGATGGGTGTGTTCAGGCTGTGTAACTTCCAGGGATCCTCAGTGGAGCTGTCAGAAGGGTGGCTGTCGGGCTCACTTGCAGCATATACTAATACTGGAAGAGTAAAGCTTGTGTGAATTGGACATAGAAACACAGAATCATTTAGATGCTTTCCTCTGCTTTTTCTCTTTGGTTCTTCATCAAATCCAGTTGACTTTTGGTGTACAGCTGGAGACTTTGGTATACAGTTTTGACTGCCATGACTATGTTAGTGCAGAGTACTTTATCTTTTGCACTATTTCAGGAAACTTCGGAGGGTGGTTAAATACATGTTATAATATTCCCCTCAGAGAAAGCAGAAGCTTTTATTTACATTTCTCAATTCTTAGCATTCTGATGGGAGAGAAGGCTTATTTTGCAGTAACAGCTACTGCAAAGCCTTTTGAGACATCAGTGCTTTAATAAGGCATGGATTCTGACAGGGTCTAATGAATAAAGCATTTTGCATTGTTTCCCATGACACGCTGAACAAGCATGTCTGTGTAACTTTTGCAGAATTCCTTTTCATAGGTTAGGTAAGCAAAACCATTTCAATTGGTGCTGGCACATTAAATTCCACTCCACTATTTCTTTGAAAAATTATGAAATCTAAATTCTTTATACATTTCATTAATTTTATTAATAAAGGTGCTATGATATAACTGCTGAATGTGATCAGGCAGATACAAGTTGGTGCAGAATTGTTTCCAAATGTTCGTGATCAGGCTAAAAAGCACAGAACTGTTGTTCTATGGCGTGTTCTCTTCACAAAGGTACAGCGGTTTCATTTCTCTGCACAAAACACAGTGCCTAGGAGTGTGATAAGCTTTTCCAGTGGTAAAAATAGAGCAGGAGATAGAGATACAGAAAGACAGTGAAACTGTTGCATCCAGAACCTGACATCCCATCTAAGTAAGAAAAAAACTTTGGACAGAATTGTTTTTGCCTACTAGAGGGAAAAAGAGTTAAACAAACTTTGTTTAAAAAGTAATAATTTGTTCCTCTGTCATGATTAGCAAATAAATATTTCTCTGGTATTGGACTGACCTTTATAACTGTTAACTTTTAATGTAGTTCTTCATTTAGGGATAGCCATTAGTCTGAGAATTAAAGTTTTTTGGTTTTTTTTTTTCTATCCAGAGAGCTCTGTAATGCTCCCATGGAAAGCCATAAAACTTATTTCACTTTGTGTTGTAATAGGANAAAACTTTGGACAGAATTGTTTTTGCCTACTAGAGGGAAAAAGAGTTAAACAAACTTTGTTTAAAAAGTAATAATTTGTTCCTCTGTCATGATTAGCAAATAAATATTTCTCTGGTATTGGACTGACCTTTATAACTGTTAACTTTTAATGTAGTTCTTCATTTAGGGATAGCCATTAGTCTGAGAATTAAAGTTTTTTGGGTTTTTTTTTTTTAAATCAACCCCCAAAAGATATTATTACCTTTGAGCTCTTTGAGATCTTTATATAGGCATGAAATTATGAGAGGGGAAATGTCTGTCATTCTACATCTAGTATATGAAAGATTTTATATTTAATACAGTATTTGTCTTTGTATAGTCACTTCTGCTAATTTTTCCAGATAGAGACATAATGAAATCGTGACTAAAAAAACGTGAGGTGAGAGAAGAGTGAGACAGGAGAGAAAATCTGTTTGAGACATGGTTAACCTGCTTATTTTTAAGGGGTGGAGAGCTTTAAATGCTGAATCCCTTAACATTCAGAGGACTTGTAAATATTTGTGCAACTCCTAGCCTTGTAAAGGAAATTGCTTATACAGTCCAAGATGAGAGAAGCCCTTTGAAGAATAGCCTGTTAAGAAATAAATGTAGTCTGTTAATATTTTGAGATTGCAGCTTAAAATACCTAATGGAATGGAACTCTTAGTTCAACTTTCCTTTTCTTTGCTCCTTATTATGTTATTTACTGTTATTTGCTGTCTGACATAGTTCTGTATGTAGGTGGCCTTGCTTGACCAGTATTGGTCAAGATCATCCAGAGATTGTTTCCAACCTCAACTGTTTCTGTGATTTAATCTGATGTCCAATAACATTTTCCTGTGATCCCATTTGTCACCAGAACTCTCTTAGTGTTCTTCAGGTTTAGCTGATGATCAGTCCAGAGACTTTTTCTGGTTTATTTTCCCCTTCTAGAGGTGTCTGTTTTCTGCTCTGGGTGGGGTTCTGGAGTTTTCTGCCTCTATTTATTTGGTTTTCCTCTCTGTCAGACCAGTGGTCTCATTGTGTCATTAAGGGTGGGAGTGAGAGGTTTGCCTGCCAGAGCCCAAGGGCTTCATTGAGCAGCTTTGCAAAGTCAAAGGTATGTCTGAGAATTCTGTCTCAGAGCCCTGCCGAGGGGCCTGCATCTGACACACTTGGGTCCATCCTGAAGCCTGGCTCTGGGGCTCCCCCTGAAACAGTAGTTACCAGATTCAGAGCCTGGTCAAGGACTTATGCTGAGACAGATTAAAAGATAAAGCAAATAGGTTTTATATATTAAAGTGACAGAGAGGTTTGGAATTGCCATTGATAAATGCACTGACTGCAAAAGGATTATTGAGTTCAAGTTCACAGATTCACAGATTAGTTAATAATTCCCAGGTAACATCTGATGTAGTCAGAGGTCCAGGCCTGGGTATTATTGCTAATAGATAACAGAAATAAAAGGTATACCATATACTGAGGTGCAGTTCTGCAGAAGGTGTCCCTGTCTTGGGGGGAGGAAGAAGAGAACAGCCAGTTGGCCATCTCTGTTAGACTTTCAGTTTTCCCTGCTCCCCACCCCCAGTAGAGATGTATACCCTTTGTGATTTTTATGTCTTAATTCTGTCTGTCCCTGCATTCTCAGTGACATTTAGGATAATTTGGGTGGAGAGTTAAGTAATATAGTCATATATGTTTAGCATGTACTCTGTTAGGCTCGTTGCCATAGTTATGGGTGTAAACTTTAATATTGCATCTTGCTGTTAATTAGGCAAAAGTCTCTACTTGAACATTCTGGCCTTCAAGATTTGTGTAAGAGATGTTTTCTCTTGTTGGTTTAGCTGAAACAGGACTGTCTTACCTTCACAAGACTCCCTCTGTCAGCCCTTTGGCATGTCAGCTTAGTGGATCTAGCTCCAGAGACATCACAAGAATTTCATGTTTATAAACATCTCAGCCTTTCTCCTGAACTATCCCATGGCAAGTGAGGCTGTTTCCTATGTTCATGTCGTAAGTGAGAAAGTGTAGGTCAGCCTGAACACAATTCACTGAAATGGCTCTTTGAGTTTCCCCACCCCTTTCCTACTTACTTACCTGTATTTTTGTGTTTTTTTTTTATGAGTTTTAATTTCTTTATTAAATTCATATTCTCATCTCAGACATTAGACACTGACAATCTTTTTGAGCCTTACTTCGCACATCGCATTCGTTTTGTCCCAACTATTCCAGGGATTTGGTATTGCCTGCTATCTTGCTATTATGTCTCTATCTATTGAGACAGGAGCAGGAATCTTGGCAGCTGTGTTTGCTGAAAGCAAACTGAAATGGGAATGTGGAGCTGAAGGAGGGAATGGTTGGTATGTCAAGAGGTAGGTTGGCCTATTTGTCCAAGTATTAGCATACAGAGGCTGTGACCTTTCTCTGATCTAACGGAGGGTAAGTTGCTACTTTCCCATCAGGTACTTGCATTGTGATGGAACTCTTTAAAATCTGACCTGAGGATTTAGTCAGACAATATTCATTAAATTTAATATAAGTTAACTCTTTTAAACTCCTCCTTTGGGGTTAAATTTTGCCTTTAATTACATCTGTGTAGTGTCACTGTCAAGTTTCTATAATATTGTCACAAAGAGAGAATTCTGTGTCCAAGGCCAGACTTTTGCTTAAAGACCATCTGACAGGGGTCCTTAACTGCAAGTGAACTTGTAGAGTACCATGTATTTATCTTTAATCTACTGACAGAGGTAAATCTATTTAACTGAAAACAGAGATCCAAGTTAAGCTGTTTATGTGTAGTTGCTGTTTCAGTAAATACAAGAAAATATATATGAACATATTTATTAATTATTTTCTGATACAAATCAGAGGGGTCATTTTCCAAAGTAAAAAAAACCAATGTACAATCCTGTCTCTGCCATCCCTGTAATAATGATGTTGCTGTTGCTTGGGTTTAATTGAGGCAATCTCTAGAGACCTTGAAGGACTTGCTTCATCTTAAATGTTTACTTTTTCCTAGATGCCTAAGGAGAAAAAATTATTGTATAAACAAATACTATCAAGAAAGGAAGTCTTGATTTGAATTCAGTGTCAGTTTGTCATATATTAAGTATCACTGTGGGAGGACTGCTTTGTTATGTAATTAAAATGGCTCATTGTTAAGAAGAAATATTTATAGGGATATTGAAATAATAGCTGGGATTTGAACATATTTATAAAATGGTCTCTTGATACCTTCTCCAAGTTATTTCCTCCAGCAACAGTATTCATTTACAAATTTCATTCACATTGCTGAATTCTGTATTTTCACAGAAATGTGGGTCACTGGCCTGATAAAAGTGAGTTTACTTCAGTTTCAAAATCACATATTTATCTGGCATTTCATCTATTTCATCATCAATAAAACAAGACAGCTTTTCAGACCTGTGGAGAATAGGAAACCAGTAAGAATCTTTTGAGTCATCCAAAGTATTGCCTGTAATAAAGTATCTACCTGTAACTAAGATATCTAACTAGAAAGAGAAATGGACCAAACTCCTAAATCTGTCCGACACATAAGAGCATATTTATTTGCTCAATTCACAGATTCACAGATTCACAGATATTAGGGGCTGGAAGGGACCTAGAAGATCATCTAGTCCAACCCCCCTGCCTGAGCAGGATCACCTAGACCAAGTCACCCAGGAACAGATCCAGGCGGGTCTTAAGTGTCTCCAGAGATGGAGACTCCACAACCTCCCTGGGCAGCCTGTTCCAGAGCTCTGTCACCCTCACTGAGAAAAAGTTCTTTCTTGTGTTGACCTTAAACCTCAAATGCAGATACTGATTTCAGTCTTGGGAAAAATGGATGTGGCAAAAAGCAAGACAGAACACGATGTGTGAGGACTCCTTTTGGTTATAGACAAGATTACAGTGAGGTCCTGGATGGAGCTTCTGCTTGTCACTAATGGGTGTCACAAGCAAGAATAATGTATCTAATATATGGATAAGGAATACAGGCCTTAAAATGATGTCTAATCAAACCAAGAAATCTGTTTCACTAGACCTGTTGGCAAGCCACCACTCTTTTTCTCAGGCTATATTCTGAGATCTTATCCATGCCTTAACAGTTGGCTCTGCTTGTTCTTGCAGAACAAAATCCCTTCACTTAGGTGTCAACATGAGCACCTTAGCTTTGCATAGTTAGCTGTTGCAATATTGTTTTCTGGCACTGAATTCTGAATGGCATACTTAGCACACTGTGGACGTGCCGCAGTGCTTGCAACCATTTTACTCTTAGCCATTACCAAAGGGATTAGGAAATATGGGTAATTAATTTTCAGCTTCTTAAAAAAAAGCCCTAGTTCCATCAGAAGAGACATGGCAGCTTTGTACCTGATTTGTGCTATGTTGCTTGGAGATATTGTAGAATGTGTCAGGGAAGAAAAGTCCTTGAATTTCTTCTGCTTCAGTTGCAAGTCTATTAATAGAATGGGCAGAGAATTGTAATGCTTCATTGCTTTTGGCTGATGGAGGGGAATACAAGGACCTTCCTACTTTCAAAGTGGCTTTGAAATAGTATTACCAGCATCAAGACTTCAGAGGGGTTCAGCACTGCAAAGTAAAAATGATATTTTAAACAGAAAAATGCAATTTTCTCCTTCCTTTTACTTTATCAGCAGGAAACTCAGATCTGTCATTTCTCTCCTCATCTTCTGCAGCTTTAAATGAATGGGGTCATAAAGATATAGCAATAAACAAAAAATTTATTAGTCAAAGCTTTCTGGTAATCATCTGATTAAAGTGGACACTACATGACCCTGTAGAAAAAAATAATGTTCTGTTACTAGTCTAGTGACTGCGGATAAACAGCTGATTATATCACTACAGAAAGCTTTAAAAATTTCATAGCAGTTGAATGCCAAGTCTTTCTGAAATGTTTGGCCTGACCTTGTGTGAGATACTACACACTGCCATTCCTACAGGCTGCTAAGGTCCTGTGGTTTTCCATTAAACTAAATGAGAAAGTCTTGACCATCACAGTTTGCACCATTGGGTTCATTATCTTTTGCCCTCCAGGTGATTTGCTCTGTGCTTTATTACAGAGGACAGAACAGCTGAGAATGAGTATTGTCCTGCAGACAGCAATGTCAGAGCTTAGCCATTTGCCACTACAATGCTTTCCAAGTTAGGCAGTAGAGGGTTGTATGATTCCCATTAATTTTTGGTAGGAGGACCATAATTTAATATTAAAAAATTACTCTGAAAAGGAGTTAGAATGATTTTATTGGTGAAACAAAGCACAAAAGTGCATACAGACATCTTTAGTTGCTTTAAGGTGATCCTAGAAGGCAGGTCTGTTGTAGCTCATATACACTGGTGTGGGCTGTAGAGTGTTCATGCCAGTAGCCAATGGACTGCAATGACTGCAAGTGTAGAGAATTCCTCGGAGCAGATCTAGCCACCGTTTCAACCGGCTGCTTTTCTGCTGGGAGGTGCGAAGTGTCCCTGTGTTCACCGATGGATTGAGACTGAGTTGTCTCCTGTCGCTCTCCGAGCTCTGGTTGTCGCGGCAGGGCCGAGCCGGCAGCAGCGGCTGCGGGAGGAGCTGCCGGGGAGCCTCAGCCGCCAGCAGGGGAAGCTGCTGCGCTGCCTTTCGGCCGGACTCACACATATGAACGCTGCCTATTTTTAACTCCACGGATGAAAAGGTGGAGTTGTCTTAAGAGACAGAATATGTATGTTTTCACGCAGGAGCCCTTGTCAGACTGTGCTTGGGATGACTAACCTACTCACAAGTGAGAAAACGGGGAATGAGTGGTTCACGACAGAACAAACAGGTGCTGTTTAGTGTCTAAATTTATATGTCTTATATATTTACTTAGACTACTAAATACAAGAGACTTCAATAGCTGGGTTAATATAGCTTCAGTGATTTAAGCAATTACTATGTGACTGTAGTCCTTGCTCCATGTGCGTAAGAAAAATGTTTCTGTTGAGAAGATGCTGAACTGGAACAACTAAAGGTTCTGTTAACAGGCTTATGGTGAAAAGTGTCAGAAAGTAATTTGGGCTCTGTTCAGAATAGTTTTCTTAAGCACGTGTTTATGGGCTTCACAATATGGCTTTTAACCCTTTTGATGTTCAGTCTTTAAATAGCAACACAATGCTTCACCCTTTTTCTTCTTGTTTAAAACAGGTTTGTTCTGATGGCCAAAAAGTTATAGTCCTCCAGCTATAAAGTAATTCTGAGCACATATTCTTAATTTATCCATATTGGGACCTAATGAGACTTCCACCTTACAATGACAAATACTATGAATGAAACTGATTATTAGAGAAACCTGGAGACCAATACATTTTTGTTGGATTTGTCAGCTGAATTTGTAGTAACCATGTATATGATCCTAAACCAAATACTTATTAGTACATCTTCTCAGTTTCTATCAGGACAGAACTTGCATGAGTGTTATCACACTGGTAAACTGGCTATATTCCCTGCATGCCTTATTAATAATGAATGTGTCAGTATGGTAGAAAAGAGATTTTAATTGGGTATGTATAGAAGCTGTGCAGTTGGAAAGGCCATTGCAAATTCTACTTTGAACTCTTGTCTTGAGGTTATGTTAATGACCTATGAAGAAAATTTTGTCATGAAATCTAAGTGTCTTGGTTTTGTCCAAAATAATGATATAGTCCTAATTCTGGTTTAATTCTAACTTTTCTAATGGTATAGAAGTCCCTTATTAGGAATTGGCAAGACATCTGAATGCAAATTATTAACTAGTCTGTAGGAAATGTACTAGTTTAGGACTGACTCTTTTATTTCAGACAAATGGATTTTGCTCTTCAAATGACAGTTTGTTTTGAAGGTGTTTATGGACATATAGTGGGGATTTACTTGTGCTTCTGTTCAAACTAGTGCAGTTGTGTAACAAATAACAAAATACTATGTACTCAGATGTTATGATGCTTATGACCATAAATGGCACATGTGCACATATAAGTTCAGTTCTACCCTAGTAGCAACTGAGGGAGCAGCCACGATTTATGCATTAAGGTGACAGAATAATTTGGTAAATTAGGAGTATAAAGGGAAATTCATACCCCATATGCAATTATATTCATATTACAAGCCCTTATAAAGTTGATTTGCATTACTCTTTTATCTTCAAGGAGATGAAATTTTACTTTAGAAATTGATTCAATGTATATTTCAGATCTAGTAAAGGCTGGATACTTACATTGCCATTGGAGCCAAGATACCCAGAAGTACTGCTGTAGAAAGGTTAAACATTTAATCTGTCTGTTGGGCAGTGCTTTACCAAAAAGGCTGAAAATCAAACTAGCAAGTGTTCAACTGGTACAGCTTGAAAGAGCCTACTTGATACAGTTTATTGCATCTATCATCTTCTAAACTGCTTGCTCTTAGCTAATGCAATACTGGAAGCAGGGAAATACTAGGTGCAAGATGGTGGCAGAGATTTATCTCCAAGAAAATATGGATGACATTGTTGAAACTTTGAGTTGTGGGGTGGACTCGGTGTCAGAGCTTCAGAATTAAAACAATTTCAGAGGAACTGTAGTTGTGGGGAAAATATCTTTATGCAAAGTATTTAGGAGATTCACCTCTGTAGTTTAATGCAGAGAAATTAAAAAGTTCTGAGTCTTGATTACAGTCCATAAGTATCTCTAATGGAGGAAAAATCTTTGACAGCTTTTGTCTCTACATTTAGCAAGTAGTACCACAAAAGAAGTAAACCTTCCTTGCAATCCTTGATACAGTCAGAGTAAAAATAAGAAACTGTCTTAAACTATGTATGTGACTATAAGCACAGTTCTCAACTCCAAGTTGTCCTGTGTACTTCTTGGAATTTTTTATGGTTTTGGCAATAGTATTCTAGATTGGTAAAACCTCATCTATTCTATACCAGAGAAGCATAGTAAATCATTCTTTCTATTCTGTGATTAAGAGTCTCTAAACATAACAGTATGACTAGGAAAAATATTAGTGTTGGCCAAATTATATTTAGAAGCAGCACTGTCACAGATTCACAGAATGTTAGGGGTTGGAAGGGACCTAGAAGATCATCTAGTCCAACCCCCCTGCCAGAGCAGGATCACCTAGACAAACAGGATCACCTAGACACCTGTTCCTTAAAGATATTCCCATTTCCCCATTCTACTACAACAACTGGTATTCCTTTTCTATATGACATACTATAAATTTTGTGGTTTCCAGTCTCCCTTCTAGTATTCACTTTCTATCACCTTTCTAATGAACTATCCAACACATGTATGGATGTGCCAGCTCACTGTCTTGATGCTTTCACTAAGACAACTAGAAGTATTGCTTTGAAATAACTTCTTTTTTAACTTATGTGTTATACTGTATTTTATTTATAACTACTGTTTGCACTGCAAGCTACTTATATCCATCTCATATTGCTTACAGGAATATATTAGCCTTTCTTATTTTACCTCAGCATTCATCTGTTTTCTCCCTGTACTTCTTGCTACATCTTGTATAAGTGACATATCTCCAGCATATAAAAATGTTGAAGTACTCTGGTACCCATTATATGTAGAAAAACATTTTTTTTGCACACTCTTACATATTTTTTATCAGTTTTGGTGTGGTGGTTTTGTTTGTTTGTGGGTTTTTTGTCTGGTGGTTGTTTTTTTTGCATTGGTTGGGATTTTTAATGTCTGTTTTAGAGGAATATTGAAGGTGTTTTCTAAAACAGCATCTATGAAGTCAAGTTAGGTTAAATATTCATCCATTCTTCCTACTACCTTCTCACTCTTTTTGCAGGAAGATTTTATTAGATTTTTTTAACTCCTTTGAATGGCTTCATTTGCACAGCAAATGTTTAGCCAGAGGCTGAAAGCTGTAAGCAATAAGAAGTTTTCATTTGGATAAAAAGACCAAATGTCTCACAAGGAGGAAAAAAACCCTCTGTAATTTCAGAAAAGAAAGCACTCACGGGAACTTGAATCTTTCTGCTAAGTTTGAACATTTGTTATCTGCAGTTTTCTTTTAAGATCCTGAAATGCTCACCTTTTGGCCAACACAACTGATCCCAGCTATGCCTCTAGGATTAGTCCATATAAACTTGACTTGGACAAACGACAGGACTCAAACCAGGACTGAACCCCGAGTCAGTAAATACCAGATGGTAAAATAGCCAGATAGGTTTGCAAACAGCTCCCCAGGCTGAATCTCTGCATCGGCATCTGGAGGAGAGTATTCAATACAGGCAGTTGTCTTTTTCTATGTGGATACCAACTGTTAATGGACATTTACTGTGTTTACTGAATACTGAGAAGAATCTTGAAGCATATGAGGCTTTATATATTTTTTTAGGCTTTTCATACATGGCAGATGTTGACTGAAAACAATTTGGCAAAAAGCAAGTAGATTAAAAACTTCTTCAATGAATTGTAAATGTTCTCATTTAAATTATATTATATTAGACATCTTCTCAGAATAATTATGAAACACTTACCTAATAATGAAGCTTCGAAGCTTTTTCTAACAGATGGGTCAGAAGCTGAAATATATTGAATCATAGATAATCAGTAAATTTAATATGCAGCATAAATGCAACAATCTATCATCCTGCTAAACCCCACTGTACTGTAATGCACTTGTTACAACTCCAAGATCAGAGGAACATTACAGGGTCTCTAATCTAATATGGGAAGGATAGAGGGTTTCAGACACATTTCAGAAAGTTATCTAAGCTCATAGCTTTATAGCAGCTACATTTTTCACTTAACACATGCTTAGTTACAGCACCTTAAAAACAGCCTTAAGACAACTACATGTTTCACATCCCATTACTATAGGAATACTAATTATTTGCTCTATGTTGTCACTTTAGACAATGATAACTTATTCTTACGTGAATTTTATATCAACGCCTTCATAAAATGCTAAATAAAAACTAATAGAGTGTATTATGTATTAGCCAATAAAATATGTATCAATGCATGAGGTGGGTTGAAACTGACTGGATGCCTGGTACCCACCAAAACTACTCTCTCACTCCCCTGCTCCTCAGCTGTACAGGGAAAATAAAATATAACGGAAGGCTCATGGTTCAAGATGAAGACACAGAGAGATCTCTCACCAATTACTATCATAGGCCTGACAATTTATTACCAATTCACAGAATCACAGAATCACAGAAATTAGGGGCTGGAAGGGACCTAGAAGATCATCTAGTCCAACCCCCCTGCCTGAGCAGGATCACTTAGACCAAGTCTCTCAGGAACAGATCCAGGCGGGTCTTAAGTGTCTCCAGAGATGGAGACTCCACAACCCCCCTGGGCAGCCTGTTCCAGANTCCTTGGGGGGATGACTCCTCACACACTGAGATCTCCTCACACTGAGATCACTCCCATGGAAGACAGTTTTCCAAGACCTTCTGCAGTGTGAGTCCTTCCCACGAGCTGCTCTGGCATGGGGTCCTCCCTGGGCTGCAGGTGGGTATGTGCTCCACTGTTAACCTCCATGGGCTGCAGGTGGGTATGTGCTCCACTGTTAACCTCCATGGGCTGCAGGGGGACAGACAGACTCACCATGGTCTCCAGCATGGACTGCAGGGCAACTCCTGCTCTGGTGCCTGGAGTACCTTCTTCAGTGACCTTGGTGTCTGCAGAGTTGCTTCTCTTACATGTGGTCACTTCTCTCTTCAGCTGCAGTTTGTTGTACAGTTTTTATCCCTCCTTCTTAAATAAATCCCCTACTTCTTCACCAGTCTTGGTGTCTGCATAGGTGTTTCCCTCATATATTCTCGCTTCTCTCCTGGCTGCTGCTTTTCCCCGCTTCTTAAATAAGTTATACCAGAGGCATTACCACTGCCGATGGTCTCGGCCTTGGCCAGCAGCAGCCTGTGTTAGGACCAACCAGCATCTGTTCTAGCAGACATAGGGGAAGCTTCTGATAGCTTCTCACAGAAGACACCCCTGTAGCCCAGCCTCACTATCAAAACCCTGCCACACAAACCCAATAGTGTGTAACAGAGTCACTGTCAAGAGTTCTGTTGATCACCTCATACAAAACAGGAGTTCTGATGTCTCATGAATGAACAGAACAGAAATGTTTATCTAGAATAGTTACAAATAGTAACTACCCATAAAAAAGAATACTTGAGACTACTTCTGTTTCATTTTATAGTCCTAGTCTGTAACAAGCTGGTGTTAATGTGGTAATGTGATTCTTTTATGTTCCCTAGCATCTTGATTTGATAAAGTTTATACTTGTTATGGCTAACAAGCGGTTTGAGTTTCCATTTTTGATTCTGCAATTCAAAGCTGAGCAACTGTTCTTAATCTGAATCATCCTAAGAACCATGGAAGTCAGAAACTGATATGAAGAAACATGGAAAACAAAATTTAAGCTATACGGCTTTTAATTAATTAGTAACATTTCTGAGAGAAGGTTAAAAGTATCTTTTTTGTTGTTGTTGTTAATTTTATTTTTAACTCTGTTTTAGCCATTTTAAAATAGATTAGGTTTTTCCAGCTCAGCTATGCAGTTCAAGTAAATACACAGTGTCATCCAGAAAACCTGAATAGCGTAGTGAAGTGAACTGACTTGGTGCTGCTGCAAGGTATGCCCTGTATTTCAGTGCCAGTTTCTGATGCAGAACTGAAACAATCACAGCTTTTACAGACATGAATAAAAATTATTTTAAACCAAATTTAGAAATTCAGTTGAGGTTATAGTTTCAGCACTAAGCTGTTCAATACCATGAAAGATCTAACCAAGTTACTCTTGGCCTTACTGTGACAGGATTATATATGCTTGTGTTATGGGATCTTCGTGAGCACTGAGGAATAATTCCAGCTATGAATAAAGTAGAAAAGTGCTTACAGGACAACATAACAGTCAGAGTGAATCAAGCTTCTGTAAAGAAGATTAAGTTTCCTATTGTTTACTTTCATGTAAAACATAGTCAAAAACCTCCATCGCATCCTTGAAGCCCCTCTGCATATAAACCTTCAAGCCTACATTGGAGGATCCTCTAAACCAGAAGTCAGAACAGTCCATTACTTAGCAGTAAGTAAACTTAGCAGGGCAAACATATAGTAGTGTATGTTTTCAGATAATTCTGAGGCTTGATCCTCTTGGACTGAACAGCAGGGGAGAAAATGAGCAACCTGACTGAGGTATAGATGGAACTAATTCTGGTAACTAATGCCTTCTGGTAAAGACCTGCACACATGAAATATAAAGAGATGCAGACTAGAATCCAGTGCTCAGTCATGGTATGATAAAAGCTAAAAAAAGCCCAAACCAGATTCATTTACTATCAATGAAATTATGTTACATTAATCAATTTCATACTATTTGAATAATACAACATTTATGTAATACTGTAGTATTTATTCTAATTATGTAATATTTATGTAATATAAAATCTCACAAATCAAAATCTGTCATTTACTGATGGAAATGTAAGTAGTTTCATGCCTTCTGACATGCAAGTTGCTGTTCTACTCCAGCTGTACATTCAGTCATATAAGAAAGCCTAAAAGATAATCTAGACTTTTAATTTCCATATTTATTAAAAAAGGGACTCTTAGTAATTCCTTGATTTTATATTCTTGGTAAATTACACCTACTTCTGATTAACATTATAATAACTTCTAGCAGGCTTTACATCATTGTATCTGTAACCTTTCTTTATAATATCTTAGATCTATGAAAAGTCAGAAGTCACAATCCCTAAATTTAATTTTTCATGTTTGTGTGATGGAATCATCTGTGAATAAGATGTTTAATGCGAAGAATTACAAACCTCTTCAGAAAGGAGAGTCCAGAGTAAAAAAAAATGTGTCTTAAACAGAACTTAGGTTAACTTTAAGCATCTACATCCAAAATGCCATCTCAAAAAAGCTTTTACCAGTGCAAATATCCAGAATTTGTTATAAGCATCTTATTTTCACCTTCTGCATATTCTGTGAAAGGTAGTAATTTTCATTTCTTGACCTGAACTGTGTTTATGTGAGCAGTGGGGTGCATTTTCTGATGTTGAAGTCCAAGAACCATGTGGAACGAAGCACAAGTCTCCTGAGAGCATCTAGTGATTGCATCCAAACCATACCCAGCACAAGCTTTTCAGATAAGGCTCCCTCCAAATGCCATTAGAGAACTTCATTTTTTCAAGTGCAGATGGTACGAAACTTCTCTAGTGGAGAGATCATGTGGTTTAGAAGGTGAATGGTCTACTTTGTAGTTCAGTTAGTAGGAGACCTAGGAGATGGGTTGTGGTTTCCCAGGACTATTGTTGCTTTAGCCTGGTAATGCTTTGATAAAAAAAGATCAGCTATATGTAGGGATCCCAACCATAATGATGCAGAATTATTTTGCTCTATATCTTTCTGATACCATGAATGTTGTCTGCCCTTCTTAATACTGGCCTAGAAAATAAAACAGTGAATAGCAATACTTTGTTCATGAGCTTCATAAGGCTCCTTTCACCTCTTCAGAAGGCAGAGATACATATAATGAGAGCTCAGTGCCTTGTGAGGCAGCGAGCTGCTGGCACAGCACTCCTTGCAGCCTCTGACAGCTGCACTGTGTCCCATTCAGCTGCCAGTCACTTCTCTTTGTAATCCTTCAGCACAAAGCAATCCCAGGCATAGGTTAACAATGACCAACCTAATCACTTTCTTTGCAGTCAGAAATCCATTTGCTTCATGTAGGTACCTTGGGCAGAGACCTAAGCCTTGCTGGGGCAAAGTCTTTCTTGTCATGTAAAATTTTGTGTAAAACATAAACATGTGAAACATAAACAACAGATGTCCTCTTATAAGCCATGTGTCAAGGACAAATCCTGATTGCAGCCTGTTTAGCATAGCTGGGTAGGATCCAGATATTTCTGTGGATTTTCATCCTCAAGGTGGTGTGTCTCATGAGTTTGAAGACAGCAGAAGCAAGAGAAGACATAAGTGGAAGGATTTCAAGAGAGAAATATTGGGCCCTCATCCCCACCACAGGCCCACAAGCACACAGAGCTGCTGCAGTGTGTGCAAAGCAGCAGCCCATGGAGGCAGGAGTGAAGCAATGTCCCCATAGAAGCAGGGATGGACAGAGGAACTGGCCAAGGCAGTAATGAGCATGCCTCAGGAGAATATGGGAGCCCCCTGCCCACTTTGAGGCCTACACTCCTGTAGACCATTTGCATAAAGGGTTCCCTGGTTCTGGGGGCTGGCAGCTACCCCCTTGACTGCAAGGACTGATCCACAGTGCCCAGAGGGAGGGTGTCAGGGCAGCTCCTGGGCTGGTGTCATGCAGGGCCTGTGTGTTTGCCGTGCAGGGACAGGCCTAGCACCGTAGTGTCTGGGGAGTACCCAGCCCTGCAAGAACCCCTGGCACCTGTGGTGCCCTCCTTACCCTGTAGCCCTCAACCCTGATGCCACTACTGGCTCCCCATTGCCCTTGTATTAACAACTCTCAACTCATTCTTCATGCTGTAGCAGTGAAATAGCAGGCTCTGGTCCAATGTACCATCCATGTTCAATTCCCATTCCCAGCACCTGGAGCACAGAACCAGGTGACTTCCTAGCAGCATGCTAGGAATCCTGCTCTGGGAGTAAAACCTGCCCAAAGGCATGGCCATGCTCAGTAAGGGTTGAAGTGGCTTCTAGTAGAGAAATAATAAGAATGGTAGACAGGCCAAGAAGTTCTTAAATAAACAGAGACATCCTCAGTTGAGGTCACTTAGCCTAGCTCCTATATGGTCAGTGGAATGAGATATCTGAGAAGAGACACACAAAGAGTGGCTGTCAATGGCTCTATGTCCAAGTGGAGGCCAGTGACAAGTGGAGTCCCTCAAGGACTGGGACCAGGTTTTTTCAACATCTTCATTGGAGACATGGACAACGGCACTGAGGCACCCTCAGCAAGTTTGCTGATGACACCAAGCTGTGTGGGGTGGCTGACATGCCAGAGGGCAGGGATGCAGTAGAGGGGCCTTGACAGGCTGGAGAGGTGGGCCCCATGCAAACCTTGTGAAGTTCAGCAAGGCCAAGTGCAAGGTCCTGCATCTGCAATCCCAAGCACTGATATAGGCTAGGCAGTGAATGGCTTGAGGGCAGCCCTCAGGAAAAGGGCTTGGGGGTGTTGGTAGATGAGAAGCTCAACATGAGCCATCAGCGTGATCTTGCAGCCCAGCCCAATTGTATCCTGGGCTGCATCAAGAGAAGCGTGGCCAGCAGATTGAGGGAGGTGATTCTCCTCCTCTATTCCACTCTTGTGAGACCCAACCCCCCCTGGAGCACTGCATCCAGTTCTGGAGCCCCTATCACAGGAAGGATATGGATGTTCTGGAGCCTGTTGAAAGAAGGGCCACAAGGATGATCAGATGGCTGGAGCAAATGAATATATATATAAATGTATTTCATATACTTTTATATATGATAATATGTATTTCTTATATTTTCACATATGAAAATGTGCAAAAGTCTTGACCTTTGATTGATCTCAAGCATCATAATTCATTAATAAATATTCCTTCACAACATTGAATGCACAAAAATCTAAAGGTTCTCTTTGTTAAAATGCCTTAGTGAAATGTTATAGTTACTAACCTACTTCTATGCATTCCCAAATAACTGTGAATATAAAAAGCCATAGCTTAGCCTTCTAGGTGATTTGCAGAATCTAGTAAAGGGCTCTTGATCAGCAGCCATATGTCAAATTATAATAATTAGGAAATCTCTTACTGATTTTTTTTTTAGTGAAAAAAAGAATGCATCCAGGTGCTTATTTTGTTTAATATAGAGATTTTAAATCAGTGACAATGAAAACTTATTTCTTCTTTAAGTTTCTGTTAAAGTATTTAAATTAACACAAAGTTCAGAAGTAGGTTTGCAAGATGTATCAAAAGTACAGTTAAAAAACTAAAATATGCCCCCTCTAAAATATAATTCATTCCAGTAGCTCACAACATCATTTTTTTGGCTTTTTTTTTCCATTTTTTACTGATTTATGGTTCTTTGCTTGAAGCCAGTGGGAACTGTAATTCGCTAATTAAGATTCTAAGACTCAAATACTATTGACCTTTTCTTTTTTTGCAGTGTTGGTTGGCAAGCATAAAAGTTATCTTCTCCTCATCTACTTGGGGCTCTTCAGGTCATGACTTCCAGTTGCATTCTCAGAAATACTCACCCCATGTCATTTGAATACAGGGCACATTCTATTATTTCCTCCTTGTGTGGCATTTGCTGATCTAGCAAGAAGAAAGGCAGAGAGCTGGGAAGGCAGGTGAAGGAATACTGATTGCACAGAGACACAGCTCTGTTCTTACCCTCTCTACTGGCCTATTTAGGGAGGAAAGCTGCAATTGGTATTCCTGAGAAGTTTTGAGAGGCATGCAACTATTTTAAACAAAGCGACCACCTCCCAACCTGTGAAAAAACCCTCAAACTATAGATCAAAACTTGAGACATGGATGTATGTTTTCCTCCCTTTGCAGATCACCTTTGAACAACCCTTTTCATTCTGACTGCTTAATTTCCACTTTTTAGAGAAGTGTTAAAATGAAGTATTACATTACTGATAAAAGCTCAACAGCTTACAGCTCAGACTGCTGTTTAGACACTGCATTACCTCTGAGGCAAGCAGGCTGTTCCACCTTCAGAGATTGTCTACCTTGTTGCAGAATCACCTGTAAATGTATAGTAAACCCATGGAGCTTCATTTTCTTATCTATTCTGTTGCCTGCAGAAGAGTCACTGCTGCAGTAGTTACAGCTGTCACAATAGTTAATATGATCTAAGCACAGCTACTTGTTTACTTATTTATGTGATGTGCCATCATAATCATGGATATGTAAGACCAGAAATATACTTTACTCCTATGGAGATGCCCTCTTAATCTTCTACCAAAGGTGGTGTATCCCATCCTTTAAATTATTGCACTTCACTTGAGGCATTTTAGGATATTTTTAGCCTTATCAGCAACTTAAAAACACACTGCTTTGTCTGTTTTCCCAAACTGGAGGAAAAAAAAGATTTTTTATTTCCCCAGATGAAATAGTGCACTTAATATAAAAAGTAAAAATGAAACTTGTCCCAAAAGATAATAAATACAATCAGACATGAGGGTATTAAATCCTAGAATAAGGAAAAAAATAAATAAATGAAACAAGGTTCTACTGTGACAAAAAACCAAGAACAGTGTCCAGTATATTCAAATGCCTTCATTTAGTGTTATATTTACTTAGTGATTTGTCAGTTTTCTATCAGGTTCAGATTAAATGGACGATTTTTAGCCGCAGTCTGAAAGGAAGACACTTTGGTGTCCAGAGGATTATGCAAAAGGTTCCTATGGGTACGCATTTGGATATTTTATATGACAGATCCCAAACCTCCTCACACTGCCTGCCTTTTAATCACATACAACATTCAAGAGATGAGAAACTGTTGGTTAGTCAGACAGTCCTTCATTTCTCTTTCATAGCACGATGAAGCGAGAAACTCTTGAATGGTAACAGAGCAGATGAATGCATTTGTAAAGCTCTTAATCTTAGTGTCAACCCAAGCCTCACAAGATGAAATGAAGTTTGTCTCTTGCAGTTGTGTGAACATTTGTACTGTAGAAACTCACTTGAGGTACTGCAGTTGGATCTTACGTCTGTTCGTGACTGGCACGGTAAAAAGCCAGAAATAAAGCCCTTGTGTGGCTACTCAATGTGAATGAATTGACAGATCCATCCGGAAAAGAATTAAACTGGAGACTTCAAATGAAAAGGCAATGAATTTATAACAGGATTATACAGCAGCTTGAATCAAGTTTGTACAATGCTGAGATGAGAATTCAAAGGAAAACAAGAGACAGCACAAAGTATTGGCATTTATAATTGGCTAACGAGACTTCAATGACACAGGAATTTTTCAGCAGCAGCAGATTCTTATGTAGTTAGAAAACTGAAGGGGATTTTAGTTTCTGTACTTCACCAGTTAGCTTTTCTAAAGGCACATCCCCAAGTGGCAAGTTACGTCTATTTTTTTTCTGCTCTTCAGAACTTGCACAGTTTTAGTCAGAGTATTTTTTTATTTGCTATTCATGCACATCAGCTCTGGTCTAAAGTTTGTGACAATTTTAGACCGGTAGGTTAAAGGGTGCTACCAGCTGATCAACAAGCTGTAGTGGAAAGCTTTCGGAACTATCCTAAATTCAGGGATTTTTATACTCAGAATGTTTATCTCCTTGTGCTCACTCTAGTTTAAGAGTGTTATTTCATAATGATAGGGATAGATTGTTGTATATGTAATTATGCATGCAAACCATATTCCAGATTATGCAATTATCAAGTTCAATGGGAAAACATAGCAAAGGAAGACAGAAATTAAGTACAAGTTAGGAAGGAAAAAAGCACTTTCGTGCAGGATATTAAATGAGATGTTGATGAGGCAGAAAGATACAGTAAGGCTGTAATTTCAGTTATAAGGTACACATTTCTTCAATTCAAAATAAAATAAAAAAATTAAAAGCCTCACATTTTATTGCACAGGCTTTCAACAAGAAGTGTTTACCTTTCAGCTGTCATCTCAACTGACTGTTCACATACTGGGCCATAAAATCAGCTCTCTAATGCTACAGATCTTTATACCAGTGGTTAGGCTTTGGGGAAGTATTATCTTTGTTTCACACAAATACTGCATACAAAAAGCTTTCCACTGTAATGTTTCATTTAGTAACTTTTAATTTTTCTACTGTAAATATGTATACATATAGCTATTGATTAATTGACCCTCTGCCTTTGGGAATGTCTGTCATGACAATCAAAATTGTCATTTGCAAAATAGTAGTAGTCGCATCCCTAGAAAGTAATCCTTGCAAAACAAAATACATTTAGGAACAGGCATTTGACCTTTAGTTTTCATTTATCCATAAACATCCATCTTTTGATTAATCTTTTGACTACTTTTAACTATTTCTCACAGTGAGCATCTTTGACATGTCATTTTCCATAGCTTGGGATGCATCACAGGCTTCTTCTCAAACTTCATGTTGCCTGTGGGCAGTTGCACTTTCTCAGGTTGTCCGAGAGGTTTTTGAAAGAGGGAGGAGGGATTGAACATCTTGGGCTTGGCAGAACAATCTCCTGTGTCTCAGTGGTGTTTATTATCCCAGAGGTAAATCTTTCCTTTTTCCTTCAACGGCCTGGACCACAAGAAAAAACAAAACTCGAGTGTCCCTACACTCTCCAAACTGATCTCCACCTTCATTAGCACTTCCTAGACCATCTTATAGTCCTATACAGGTATTGCTATAAATAGCTTCAAAGTTTTAGCCAGTTTTTTGTTTTGTTGTTGTTTTGGATGACCCTTTTTCTTCATATGCATGGCAGATGTTGAATGTGTTTTGCCATGTGATAGGAAAATAGAGTAGGTGACCTTTCAAGGTACGTAATTTTATGGCTTCCTTATTTAAAACAAAGGGAGCTTCATAGTATATGCAATACACTTGCATCCTCTCTTCACTGTGTCTTCATTAAGATGAGATGATATAGAACTTAAAAAGAAATTCATAAATATATGTATTGCAAATCTTCTGTAAAAAGATTGGAAATAGTCCAATGTGTAGGTATTACTTGTTTCTGTGTACTACAGCTGAATTTCAAATGGATTCATTTCTCCTCATCAAAAGCTGATATATGTGACCTTTGATTACATCTTTTACATTTTCTAATTTATTTTGTAATTTGACTGCAATTCTTTAAATGAAGTATATCTTAGATTAAATTTTGCTGACTTATAAGCCATTTTTTATTGTTAATCTTAGTTAAATTGATTTATTAAATACTTCTCTGGAGAATATGCATCCTCTCCAGATTCTGCTGTTCCTCAATGCATTAGAAATTGCGTCGGTCATTTAAATTTCTTTGTGTGTTCAAAAGAAAGAACTTTTCCAGAAAACTGATGGAGTGCAGAAACCACTTTCATATGAAGAACAGTTTAGTCTTTCAGTAACAGCAGCATCAAGTTCTATACTATGAAAAGGTAGTATGGTAAAAATGACATGACTATCTGACTCTGATACACTGCTTAGGTATATTAGTTAATCATTCCCAATATTTTTTCTGTGGGGCTCACCAACTCTTCACTTTCAGCAGCTTCCCTTTTTTTGGTGTTCACAGAAAATCCAAAAGGAAATGAATTTTCACTGAGCATCTGGCAGTATCACTAAGTTTCAAGTTTGATGAAAATCACTGCTTAAAAAATCCAGCTCAGTCCAGTGTCTGGTCTTCTTTTGTGCAGTGCTTTTAATCATTACCAGATGCTTCTGTGTAGGTTTATAGCTGCTCATATTGATCTTAACCATAGACTGCCACAAGTGGTGAGAGCCTTGCTATCTGGAGGGATCAGATCCATGTTCTGAATCACGGTCTGCCTGGTTGGTTCTTCATAAAGTTCAGAAGATTTTTTTTTCTAATATTAGGAAAGCTTCTTTTTTTTTTTCTCTCTTTTTTTTTTTTTTTTTTTTAAAAAAAAAGGGAAAAGGTAAAGATTGTTTTCCACATCACTTCAGGTCAAAGTAATCCTGTTCCATGGGCTGCTGTGGAACCAAGGGTTTAAGGATTTCAGGGACTTTGCTGAAGGAGCAACATCCTAGTAATGCTTGAGCTGCTAATCCTCAATTTGTAAAAACAGAAAACAAGATTTGGAAAATTTTATTCAAATGCTATTGAATGAGATGTAGTCTGGTGAACAGTCTTGGATCAATTTAACTTCAATCACTATTGAGTATATATATAGTTTTTTCCCTCTAGTGATCAAATGCCATTGTTTTCAAGCTATGCAAAATAAAGAACAAGTGATACAAATTCCCTTGGGACTCGAGTTCACTGCACTGAGGTCAATCCCATAATTTAAAGCTCAGGAGATAAATTTTAGGTGACATGGTATAGAATCAGTGTAGAGGGCAGTGCTCCAGACCTGTGAAAATAGGCATATTAGTTTGGGTTATTACAAGTTTGGAAAATCATGCATCAATATTTCAGTCTTTGCATTCAGTCATTGAACTTTATGAATACTCAAAAAATACAGAAAACTTGAAAACCAATATCTTAATGTCTGGTTTAATTTTTTTATTACATTTTATAGAAACATATTGCATCATGGTTTTATGTCAAAAGATAATAAAGATACAAATAACTCTAGTTAAAGTTTTAAAACTAGTACATGACATTAGGGTTTATAATTCATTTCACAAAAAGTGCCATACAATGCCATTTCTTGATATAAGCCTCTTGATTGGCTCTTCAGGTATCTCCTTCCATTTCCTATCAGTGGGGGAAGATATTAAAATGTTCCTTACAATATCTTTAATCATAAAGCAGATGTTATAACAGCACAGAGGAAAAATTGTATTTCTGGGTTTCTCCTTCTGCCCTGGCTTTAAACTGGTTTGATTTGCAACTGAGTTTGCCGTAGCTTCTGAACTTACTTCCAGGATCCGTATATCAAAGGTAATGTGTACCAGAACCTGAGCACAGAGATAGAAATAAGTAATCCATTCATTCATTCATCTTCAACCAATCCAAATTAATTGAATTTTATGTAGATGAATCTTGTTAGGTAAACTATCCTCAGCCTGACAGATGTAGGAGTTGGTGGTGATGGTAGGTGGGGAGGGCAATGATTCACAAGTATGACAGTCTAGAAAAGTGAAGATGCTCCTTATTTCCGTATAATACAATTATATCTGGGACTAAAATGAATTATGGGATTTGAAAGCAAGCAGTGAAGCTGGGTCATTCTGAGGTGAAACTGCTTAGCACCTTCATTGTTCACTTCTAAAAGGACTAGACAATCACCTTTTATTTCAATGTTATATTTACATTTCTATGTTTATCATTAATTTCTATATTTTTCAAGGAAATAAAATGATAATCTAGATATATTTTGAAAGACTGTCTTCATCCTTTATGTATTCTTGGTTTACAAGTAATCAGTTTATCACTGCTCTGGACAGCAAGGGATCATGCCAGATCATCAGTGTACTAATAAGTTCAAAAGAAATTATTTCAAAACTGTCAAGTTAGATACTTAATTCGGATAAATGCTAATGAGAGCTGCACATAACAGCAACAGCCCAATCTTAAGAGTGACCAATTGTGAAGCTACTCAAACATTTCACAGTAATATCAAAAAATGGGTTTAACGTAGAATCACAGACAGAATTTATGGGAGTTTACAGCAGCCTACATCAAAGTAAGCATATTTAATTTACTTTTTATTTATGATCTATATAAATGCTCTCAGAGAAATGAGTGTGCTGGTGTATAGATATATATGTCTATCCATGGGCAGAACATGTCAATTGTGTGCAGATCATTTCAGATGTAGGAGTCGAGTGCCAGTAGAACACTCCGTCCCATCAGTGAGGTGCCTTTACTGGCAGGGTTCCATTTTTAACAATTAGAAGGATGTTTCCAAGACATGAGATCTGTGCTCTTGCACAGATTTTAGTAACCAGATGAAGACCCAAAGTTAACCTACTAATTCCTTTAGAATTCTTTGACAGTCCAGGGCACTCTCTCCCCTTTGGGAGTGGGAGGACCACCAGAGGTTTGGGTTGGATGACTTGCCAGCTGGAGTTCTGTTTGACTTGTAGAAGTAGGCTAAGATAATGAGGATCTTATTTAAAGTTACTTAGAACTCAGCTTATGGACCACGGCCACCAGACACAAGAGTCTGTGCATCTTGTGCAAAAGGGTCTGCAGAAGGGGCCAATAGCTCTGCTGGAAATAGCATGTCTGAGCTCCACAGCGAGGTCACGTCCAGTGGCACAGTCCCCAGCACCAACTGGGGCAACTTTCCCTGTAACATCAAAGGCCTCGACTCAAGCGTAGTTCCTGAGTGAACTGTGAAGGTCCATACAGTGGTGCCTGGGGCAGCAGGAGATGTTCTTGTATGCAAGGAGGTGTGTGTTATGTAGGACAGGTGTCACCAAGGAATGGACCTGAAGGGGGAAAATGGCAGACTTTGCAGGAGGAGGGCAAGGTACGTGAGTGGGAGACTGCTGCCCAGGGTGAAAACCACCATCTTCTGACCTGACTGACTTGTTGTCTAGGGGGGGTTGCTGCTTGTCAAGGCCTTGAATTTGGGATATTGTGAAAAGACTGCTGATCTTTGTCTGATCCTCATGCTACTATGTCCTGCTGTTCCATGCGGGTTCCCACAACTGCCAGGGAAGACCTGGAACTGGGGGTGAGGGGCATGGGGGTCCCAGTAATTTTCTTCTTGATCCTGGCAGTAATGGGCAGGAGCATGGGGGAAAAAAAATGAGTGGATGCTGTGGGTCAGTAACTCTTTGAACAGATTGTGGCAACAGCAGGGTTTGGGTTTTGGTTTTTTTTATGACTGTGGAACCCCCTTTCAGGATTGTGGATTGTTAGGAAGAGACAGGATCTAGCTGTGTAGGCTAGGAAAAAACATTTCTGCTTATGGGCCAACTTGGTGAGGATAACTTTAAATAAGGAATGGTGGAGGAGGGAGAAGATGACCCACAGTCAAGTGAGAAAGTGGTGAAAGTGCTTGTCAAGTGAAGCATGTAGCATGATGTGGAGTAGACAGACCAATGAAACAAACCTTAAGGGGCCCCAATCCAAGTGTTTTAGGCTTTCACAGCAAAGAAAGCCAACAGCATCCTGGACTGTATCAGAAAGAACATTGCCAAGAAACAGGGGGCATGATCTTCTACATCTACTTAACCCTGGCGAGACACATCTGTAGTACTGGGTCTAGGCCTGGACTCTGAAGTTCAAGGCATATATGTACTTCTGGAATGAGTCCAGTGAAGGGCTACAAAGATGGTTAAGGATCTGAAACATCTGGCAAATGATGGGAGGCTGAGAGAACTGGGACTATTCAGCCTGAAGAAGAGAAGGCTCAGGCAGATCTTACCAGTTGTGTGCAAATACCTGATGGGAGGAGCAGGGAAAATGGAGCCAGATTCTTCTCAGTGGTACACAGTGACAGGACTGTGGGAGGGACTTTGTCACTCTGCTCCCTGTCTCATGGGCCATCCTCATGAGAGCTGTGAGGAGAGAAGTTGCCATTGAAAACTGCGACAAAAATGTTCAGAACCT
This sequence comes from Ceyx cyanopectus, assembly GCA_013401355.1. NCBI lineage: Eukaryota > Metazoa > Chordata > Aves > Coraciiformes > Alcedinidae > Ceyx > Ceyx cyanopectus. The sequence goes on along the minus strand of VYZU01025661.1, from coordinate 56,480 downwards.
CAGCCTTCTCATCTGTTGTTATTGAGTCACCCTTGCTGTTCCTCAGGGAGGATTTTGCCTTCTTTGACTTTCCTCTTCTGGATTATGTACCTAGAGAAGCCCTTCTTGTTTTTTTTTCTTTATCTCTTGTCATGTTCAGCTCCAGCTCCACCTTGGCCTTCCTCACCTCATCTCTATACAACTGGTCAATATCCTTGGATTCTCCCTAGGATACCTGTCCCTGCTGCCATTGCTTGTGCAGTCTCATCTTGTAGTTTGACCAGGAGGTGTTGTGTCAGCCATGCTGGTCTCTTCCCTTCCCTACCCAGTTTCTTACAGCTGGGAATCAAGAGCTCTTGTGCTCTATGAAAAACATCCTTGAAGATCTGACAGCTTTGCTCTGCTCCCTTGTCCCTAATGACTGTTTCCCAGGGAGTCTTTCTGACTAAACTCTGAAGTGCTGGAGGTTTGCTTTCCTGAAATTTAGGGTCCTGACTTTGCTTTTCAATGAATGCAGGGGAACAGATTTTGAAAATCTTCTACTTTTGTGTCTTTAGGCATACAAATTCCTAATTCCTACTGAAAATACTAATTCCTAAATTAAAAAAAAA
>VYZU01025661.1:37406-55665 GCA_013401355.1 Ceyx cyanopectus | reverse complement strand
AACTTTCCCTGTAACATCAAAGGCCTCGACTCAAGCGTAGTTCCTGAGTGAACTGTGAAGGTCCATACAGTGGTGCCTGGGGCAGCAGGAGATGTTCTTGTATGCAAGGAGGTGTGTGTTATGTAGGACAGGTGTCACCAAGGAATGGACCTGAAGGGGGAAAATGGCAGACTTTGCAGGAGGAGGGCAAGGTACGTGAGTGGGAGACTGCTGCCCAGGGTGAAAACCACCATCTTCTGACCTGACTGACTTGTTGTCTAGGGGGGGTTGCTGCTTGTCAAGGCCTTGAATTTGGGATATTGTGAAAAGACTGCTGATCTTTGTCTGATCCTCATGCTACTATGTCCTGCTGTTCCATGCGGGTTCCCACAACTGCCAGGGAAGACCTGGAACTGGGGGTGAGGGGCATGGGGGTCCCAGTAATTTTCTTCTTGATCCTGGCAGTAATGGGCAGGAGCATGGGGGAAAAAAAATGAGTGGATGCTGTGGGTCAGTAACTCTTTGAACAGATTGTGGCAACAGCAGGGTTTGGGTTTTGGTTTTTTTTATGACTGTGGAACCCCCTTTCAGGATTGTGGATTGTTAGGAAGAGACAGGATCTAGCTGTGTAGGCTAGGAAAAAACATTTCTGCTTATGGGCCAACTTGGTGAGGATAACTTTAAATAAGGAATGGTGGAGGAGGGAGAAGATGACCCACAGTCAAGTGAGAAAGTGGTGAAAGTGCTTGTCAAGTGAAGCATGTAGCATGATGTGGAGTAGACAGACCAATGAAACAAACCTTAAGGGGCCCCAATCCAAGTGTTTTAGGCTTTCACAGCAAAGAAAGCCAACAGCATCCTGGACTGTATCAGAAAGAACATTGCCAAGAAACAGGGGGCATGATCTTCTACATCTACTTAACCCTGGCGAGACACATCTGTAGTACTGGGTCTAGGCCTGGACTCTGAAGTTCAAGGCATATATGTACTTCTGGAATGAGTCCAGTGAAGGGCTACAAAGATGGTTAAGGATCTGAAACATCTGGCAAATGATGGGAGGCTGAGAGAACTGGGACTATTCAGCCTGAAGAAGAGAAGGCTCAGGCAGATCTTACCAGTTGTGTGCAAATACCTGATGGGAGGAGCAGGGAAAATGGAGCCAGATTCTTCTCAGTGGTACACAGTGACAGGACTGTGGGAGGGACTTTGTCATTCTGCTCCCTGTCTCATGGGCCATCCTCATGAGAGCTGTGAGGAGAGAAGTTGCCATTGAAAACTGCGACAAAAATGTTCAGAACCTCAGCCTTCTCATCTGTTGTTATTGAGTCACCCTTGCTGTTCCTCAGGGAGGATTTTGCCTTCTTTGACTTTCCTCTTCTGGATTATGTACCTAGAGAAGCCCTTCTTGTTTTTTTTTCTTTATCTCTTGTCATGTTCAGCTCCAGCTCCACCTTGGCCTTCCTCACCTCATCTCTATACAACTGGTCAATATCCTTGGATTCTCCCTAGGATACCTGTCCCTGATGCCATTGCTTGTGCAGTCTCATCTTATCTTGTAGTTTGACCAGGAGGTGTTGTGTCAGCCATGCTGGTCTCTTCCCTTCCCTACCCAGTTTCTTACAGCTGGGAATCAAGAGCTCTTGTGCTCTATGAAAAACATCCTTGAAGATCTGACAGCTTTGCTCTGCTCCCTTGTCCCTAATGACTGTTTCCCAGGGAGTCTTTCTGACTAAACTCTGAAGTGCTGGAGGTTTGCTTTCCTGAAATTTAGGGTCCTGACTTTGCTTTTCAATGAATGCAGGGGAACAGATTTTGAAAATCTTCTACTTTTGTGTCTTTAGGCATACAAATTCCTAATTCCTACTGAAAATACTAATTCCTAAATTAAAAAAAAATTGTCTTAGGGAATCTCTAAAAAGTCCTCAAAAAAATCCAAAGACATAGTTTTATCCTGATAAATAACCAGAAAGGTCTTTAAAGTGAGATGAGGAAAGCTTCTGAAAAACTGAAATGATCTGTGTGCCCCTAAGAAGATGGAAATATAAATTATCCCAAAATTATGGCAAGTACTAAAAAGGAGAAAAATAAGGCAGGTGGAGAGAAGAGGAAATGTTCATGCAGAACTGGTAATTTTTCATTGAGTCTACCTGCAGTCCTGCCTGGATTACTGTTGAATTAAAAACTCAGAACAGGGTAAGTTTGGACCCTTTAGTGTGCAAATATTTTCCTGGGGCAATTGCACCTGCACATTATGTCTTTTCAATGAAATGGGTAACTGGTTTCATTCAGTGAACAGGCTGATGCTTTAGGCATACTGCTCCACTCTACAACATCCCATCTTTAATACTTTCCTAAAATTTAAATTAGAATTTTTGACTGCTGCTGAACTTCTGAACTTTTTCTGATATATAATTCCAGTAGCTCAATGCTGGGAAAAATGCTAATTATTACTTAAGTCCAAATGAAAGTTGAGTTTGTGAAATGCAATAAAGTCAGATTTTCTAAGTATTTTTATAATATCCTTTTGCAAATGTAATAAAATTTTAAGATACTAATAATTCTACTACTTGACAGTATTATGAATTATGTACAAAGCATATTTTCCATTCATTCCTCTTTGAAGGATATTTTTAAAGCAAGTAATAAGCAAAAGTTTCAAGTTCTTAAAATACAGCTTCCTTGGTCTTATTTGCTTTAATAAAATCAAGACAAGCCCACACTGACTTTCCACAGAGTCATACACTGGACATGAGAAAAAATAATCTTACGGTGCAGAAGAGGATGAAAGGAAAATTAGTAGATAATTTTAATTAATGACAATTCTTCTATTGCTGTAGTTTGCATGAAACAAGGAAAAAAAAAGCAGATGGTCTAAACTTCATTCATAGTGATTTTAGTGATTTCATTGTTACTTTTTAATTTATTATTTTTATACCAAAATATTCTATCAAACACCTAAACCATGACAGTGATGGTATTAATGCTTTCTGATGACTGTATTCACCTGTTTATTTCCATTAAACCTGTTCTGGGCTGGATGGGAGCTCATGTTGGTGTATTTCTGTCTGCATACTTCCAGTTTTTTCAAAAAGCAAATGACCATGCAAAGCCCTGAACAAGCTTTATGCTTCACAGATACTGCTAATGGACAAGTAGTGAAGAGGCTGGCATTTTTTGTCAGATCCTAGAAAAGTGGGAACATTGATCTCAGGCCAACATTGTCTACATTTAAAAATAAATTTGTATTTTATTTCTGTATGAAATGCAGTTGAGTTTAAGCTGTTCTGCTCACCAGTTTTATTCAAGTATTCCTCATCTTCCTTTAGACTGAAAAAAGCATTATAATTTCAAATGTTACTAATTTCCTTGCCTTGGATTAGCAGCTAATTATTCTTTCTCTTTCTGGGACTCAGGAAATGCTGTCAGATTCAGTGTAAAGCCTTTTCTTGGCATGGACACTCAGCAATCTCTCTAACCTCCCAGAACACAAAAGCCTCTCACTTTCCCTTCTCTCGCCAGTAATGTATCACCACTTTCCAGAAAGTACCAACAACTTTTGGGTCCTCCAGACTTCTCCTTTTATCTTGAGGTAGCATGGCAGTAAGCAAGGAACAAAAAATGAACAAAAGCAGCTTTTCATCACTCACCCATTTCACATTAATCTCTTGTGAGTTAGCCAGCTGCCTGGCCCTTCCTCTCAATCCTTCCAGCATTCCACTTCAAATACAAGTCCTGTGTTCACTTCCCTGTCCAATTCAGCCTTCTGTTCTACCAGACAGCAAACCAAGCCCTGAACCAAATTTCTATTGCACGAGGTGCTGTGTGAAAACAGAGATCTGAAAGGTGATTTCTATGCCCCAAGAAACAGGTAAGGAGTCGGGCAGCTAACAGACTTCTGTTGACTTTTTACTTGATTTTTGATACTTTGTAGGAGTGTGTATTTTGTGCCTTAGAGATTATAAATGAAACCTTGTACCTGAAATGGGGTCCAAAAAGATATTCAGGAAAGAAGAATGAAAAGAAACAGTAACTAAGAAACTGTAGAAGGACCATTTGACTGAAACAGCTTGAATAGAATAAAATTGAACAGAATAAAAAGTCACACTAGTTTAGAAAACAGCCTGGTGACAAAATTAGACAAAAAACTGTAATCTTCCCAATGACATGTGACAAGTTAAGAGATACCCATTTTCCATTTAATATTAAGGCAAAATGTCCATAGTGCCATGTGACTGGGTTTGTAGTCAAGAGAAATTGCTGAGGCACTAAATTGGTTGGCATTTTCCCAGTGAATAACGGAGAAGGGTTTATCAGCAATAAGCCTGCAGCATAACTCTATATTGTTTACGTTTAAATATGTTTTCAGCATGAAGTTCAAAATGGGTCTTTTAGGACAAAATGAAATTCCCAGTGTGATTCAGGCTGATCACAATCTGTCACAACAATTAATGCCAGTCAGATGCAAAGACAGTCTTAATTAGTCAACTTCCAGGAGAATTCCTGAAAGGAAAAATTAAATCAATGCCTGGCAGTACTCAAAACAGGCTTAACAATGAAGAGTGAATTATCTTGACACCGTTAATATGAAGCTTAGAGGATGATGAATTAGCAGCAAATTAGTATTTAAAGTATTTCTTTTCATGTTTGAAGTGTTATTTATTTGTTTTTTTGATACAGAATGAGATTGTTGATATATCTCTTATGAAAAATTAGTCATAAATATTACAGATTTTAGTTCAAGAGTGGTATGAATTTGATTGTTAACATTCTTTTCAGATTTACTCATAAATGCTCTTTAAAGTATCTTTTTCCATTGACATCTTTCAGGGCCACTGGGATTAGTTTAGGTCAAGGAAGAGATATGAGATTTTTATTTGGTAATCATGAATGCTGCTTAGTTTCTGATAATTTGTAGTAGATCTAACACAGTTTCATAATCCCTCAGCCTGTGACAAGGTAAATTGAAGTTATGATTTAATGGTCTGACAGATTCACTATAATACCAGTTCCTATTTTCATGTCTAGAAGAGAAAAAAAAAATAATTCTACTTTGTTTTTGAATACCTAAGATGTTTATGAACTTCAGCAGACTGTGTGTGTGCCCCAGCTAATATTGTTGTCATTTTATTAAGTTGCCCTGGAATGAAAATATCCATTTCTGTGGCAGCTTACTGGAAAATTCTAGTCAAACTCAATTATCTATAGTTATTTTCAAGCTTGTAGATCATTAATTTTTAATGAATGAGTTAATTGAATTAATTTCAGAGAAAATATTGAGCCAGAATGATTCCTGTCGGGGTGATATGCCAGGTATGCCAGGAGATGTCTGCTTCTTCATTAGTTTTGACTTGATGGAAGTCAGGTGAATCCCTCTGAGAGTCCCTTAGCAAGCCTTAGTCCTGTAGGTGGGAATCAATTTCTACTAAACACAGGCCTCTGTGTAGCACAGATTTTTCTCCTGGCTCAAATAAGAAATGGAGGGTTACATTAAGCCTTCCTGTATACTGACTGCTTTTAATTTGTTAAGCATGAAGATTAAAGCTGCCTTGTGCAAAATGTATAAGGAGCTGCTACCCCTGTGTTTTCTGGTGAGTAGAATAGTTTTCATGACCTTGAATTATATTTGACCACTGTGGATATATTTAGCTTTTCAGTAACTTCTGTTTCAAGAACAGAAGTGGAAGCAATGCAAATTTTTATTAACAGGAGAGGAATTCCCCTGAGCTTCAGATGTTCCGGGCTGTCGGGAAGGTCTGGGCAGTGCTGTGCAGGTATCTCATGATACCTATTAGAGAGCTTTCAGCACTTACATTTCTCAGCTTGTCTTGTATAGCTAGACAACATGACCTAATTATTTTTCATGTTTCTCTGTTCACCAGGAAAGACTCAGTGACAGCAATTTAGCTAGAATCTGAAATGCTTTTTGGTAGCCACCAGAACTGGAGATGTGCATGGTGGGTTTGGCTTTTCTTAGAATATGCTGGAAGTCTGACTATCCACCAGACAGAACCTAAGACTATGTATTCTCTCCTCATAATCAATACGTGTTTTAACTCTTTGTTTCTCAATAGAGGGGATGGAAGAAGTTCTGATTTGTTTCTGAGCTTTCTCCAGCCTGCTGGAAAAATATGGCCAAATAGCTCATCCACTAAGTTCACTTTTGATAGCATAATTCCATTGTATCACAAAATCATAGTATGGTTGATAGGTTATAAGGAACCTCTGGACGTCATCTTGTCCACCCCCACCCCCTGCTCAAGTAAGACTATTTAAAGCTCATTGCCCTGAAACATATTCAGATGACTTTTGAATATCTTCAGGGACAGACACTCCAGCCTCTCTGGGCAGCCTGTTCCGGGCTCTGTCACCCTCACAGTAAAGAAGTTTTTCCTCATGTTCTCATGGAACTTCTGTTCTTCAGCTTGTGTCCACTGCTTCTGATCCTGTCACTGAGCACCTGTGAGAACAGTCTGGTTCCCTCTACTTTACAACCTTCTTTCAGGTGTTTGTTCACATTGATGAGATCCTTCTGAACGTTTTCTTCTCCCAGCTGAACAGTCCCAGCTCTCTCAGCCTTTCCTAAGAGAGATGTGGCAGTCCCTTCATCATCTTTATAGCCTTTCACTGGACTCTCTCCAGTATGTCCATGTCTCTCTTGAAATGGACACAGGACTCTAGGTGTGGCTTCATTAGTGCTGATAATGCAAACTGTTTTTTGTTTAATTAATAGCAAAATTGAAATGATGGTGCATTAATTAGCCAGTGACCAGACACTAAAATCCTTAGAGAGCACCAGAGGTGCCAGGGGCTCCCTATGGACATGTTTGAGTGTAGGGGCTCCATCAAATACATCAGGTCAAGGCCTGGCAGCCAGAGCCACTGTTAATCCTACCACTCCAGCCAGGAGCAGAGTAGCTGAGGGCCCAGGAGCAGGGCCAATTCCTGGCACTGGGCAACTCACTCGGGGTTGGAATGGGCTGAGGTCAGCCCAGGATGGGAGCCCATGGCTGGGCCTGGCTCAGTGTGCACATGGCTGGGCCAGGCAGGGTTATGGGGGACTGGAGACTGTCTCTGGGAAAGTACTATGTCCCATAGTTCTGTCTTTATTATGTTAATATACTGGTTTGGTTTCGTATTTTTCTTTTTTTAAGGAATAGCTGTCATAACATTGCCCAAAATAGCACTGTTGTCTTACTTCTCTCGTGTATGTTTACCATATTTAACTGTTTGGCATGGAGCTGTTTGGATAAGGTGGCTTTTCTTGATTGCTGAAAAAGAGAAAAATAGTAGAGCATCCACCTGGAAATTAATATTGCACATATCTTATAAAAACAATTTTGCACCTAGAAACATAAGACATAAGATGTAGTTATGTGGTGTCAGCTTTTACTTTTTAATCTTTCTTTCTTCTTTTTTTTAAAAAAAGAAAAAAGAATGTCATATGTAAGTCTGTGTAAACCTGCTTTCCATAATTGGTTAAAGCTGATAATAAAGTGTTTTGAAGTCTCAAACCTGTGCTGGCCAGAAGATGCTAGCAGGACTTACAGGAAAGAGGAAAGAGGCTGGAGGCTGGTGATGGCTGCTGTTCACAAGACAGAAGGTGGTGGTCAGGGCTTAGACAGGCAGTGCTGCTTCTTCCCTGCTGTCTTTCCTCAGAAAGCACTGTAAGGAGACGAGGGGAAACGGGGTAACTGAGAGGGGAGAGGCACTTGAAGTAGCAGTGGAGACCAAGGAGCCAGGGAGTGAGACAGCTGAGGAAAATGGATCTGGGAGAAAGATCTGCACTGCAGGGGATAAAAACTAGGGCTTTATGAAGGGAAGAAGTCGTTCTAAAATGAGCATAAATTGGTGCTGTTGCTGAAAAAAACACCTCACACTACTTCCACCTTCGGCTGCTGGTCATCACAGGCTCTTTCTGCTCTCTAGTCCATTTACTTGCCAAAAACACACTTCATTTTAACCCAGCACAAGAGACAGTGGGAGTGGAAATTAGACTCGGGGAGAAAGAATGAAGTCTTAAGATTGCTGCTTTAGATGCTTCGTGGCTTCCATCTACTACAGCCTGGGAGGAGCTGGGGAAGAGAGTGAGTGCATAGTGGTGGAAATGAGAAACTGAAAGGGAGAAATGAGAGTTAAACAGAAGGTAAAGGCTAGAACCAAGGACAACCTGAAGCAAAGGGGTACTGAAGAAGACATGAGGGCTAACTCCAGTGCTTCAGCATTTACTTGATATAAAAATTAGTGTAATAATTACTGGAAAAATGTTTCCAATTTTCATGTGCTGTACAGCTCATGTAAAGTGTGTGATTCTTTCATTAGGATCACCTACTCAGGTGATGATGTTCTCAGCATCTACAAGTTTTTAGTTTCCCAAAGATCAGTTCTTCCTGAGAGTAAATATAACTGGAAATGTGTCAGAAGCATTTATGCCAAGAATTAAAAAATAATTATGTAAAGAAAAATGTATAAGAACGTTAATGTTTAAAAGTCAGACATCTAAATTGGGAAGTGATTTTTCCAGAGTAATAATCTGATTAAAACTTGCATGTGAAGCACAAAAATAATGTCCATTTCAGAGTTTCTGTTGGTCCTGACTGGCTGTGAAGGATAGACCTCAAGCACAGATTTATTTTGTTCTTGCTCATTCCACATTGTTCAGGCTCAGTTTTCAGTAATGAAGTACTAACTTCCTCAGGCAGGTTTTGGATGTATTTAACAGTTGACTATTACATGCTTTGAATGGATTAATTTGTTTTTAATGTATAGAGGGAAAGCAATAGCCAGATTAAATTCAGAAGCTGATTTGGGAGTCTCTATTGCATATATGCAAATATAAGCTATCAAAGGATTATCTGTGACAATATAGTTCTGGCATTTGCTACTTTTTCCATTGTTTGGAAAACAATATTCTCTAAATCTATATATTTTGCACAATATCTCTTTGGAGAACTCTTCTAATTGTAGTAGCCTTTGTCACAGTCTGTAGATGAGGAATTTCATTGCAGTTTTAAACTGTGGTGTATCTATGTGTTCACTTTGAATTACACAAGAGCTCTTCCCATGTGAATGTGAAATCAGGAGCTAGAGCATAATGCCATGGTATTCATTCACTGAAAAGGAGAACTTCCAACCTGCTTTTTGAATACTGTTTAGCATAACTAATATGGAAGGGTTGTAAACATGGAAGCTAATAATGAAATGGAAGTGGCGTAGTGGTTAGAGAGATGTTAGGATGAAGGTTGGACTTGATGATCCTAAAGGTCCTTTCCAACTATAATGATTCTATGATTCTGTGATTCTATGGAAGCCATATAAATGTGTCAGTGTGGTGGTTTAGGCCCAGCTGGCAAGTCAGCACCCATGGACCCCTGACGCCCCATGGGTCGCTCCTTGGTCCTTGTGAAAATTAGCCCTATCCCAGCAGAAGCCAGGACAGTTGGGTTTTGACTTCTTCATTGTGAGAAGATGTACTGCTGCTTTAAATTGCAGTGTAAATCTCAGCAATTAAGGTGACATGCTTTTCTGCTAATGAAGTTTTCTAAATTATGTTAGAAGCATATGGTGCTTCTACAGAATCACATGTTTATTTAAGCCCACTACTTAGATCCCAAAGTAACATGGTGGAATTACTGGCTGTTAATTTAATTTTAATTAGAAAATCACCTTAATGTCCAGGTCTGGTTTTAATGACAGCCTTCAAAGCTTCCATTCATTGGTTGTACTTAATTCAGTAGTCAAATGCATTTAGTTTTAAAGTTTATTAATCCATTATCGTTTAGGGACAGCAATATTAATCAGTTGAAAGTCTACTGTATATATTAAAAAAAAAATCCTCATTCAGATTGTTTAATGTTTTTATTCAAATCTGTTTTAAATTGATGAATAGGAATTTATGTATAGGAATTTGTTCATGTGAATGTAGATAACATTTAATGAAAGTAAAGCTCCCAAACATTTAACATAGATAAGGAATCACTTAATGAGCTTCTTATAAAACGCAAGCTACTTAGCATAAATAATCACATTATGATTTATTGCACTTCTGCATAGTTCAGGAAGCATCTCAAGAAGTGATTAATTTCAGTTCTTAACTTTGATTTATTTTCAAAGTAAATATTTTCACATAAAAAAACCCCAATATATTCTTACATTGATTATTGCAGTTATTTTTCATAATAAAGTCATAAACTCCAACCAGTCTTCTCTCTTGGCCTTTACAATAAATGACTTCAACAGATAAAAGCAGGTAACTGCATTAGAATAATGAGTGTGAGGAAATAAAACAGAAACAGTCACATCTATGTAGAGAGGCTGTGTTAGTACCTGGAGCATAAAAATAAGAAATCTGCCCAAGTAATTTACTCTCATGGGCTACGCGATACATTAATTGCCAGCTTAAAACATCTGAAAGATATCCATCTCCTACAGAAAACCATACTTGTGGTAGTTAAAGGTGTTTCTTGATTACATTCTTCTATCTGTAGCAACTTCACATGTCAGAGAGGCATATTCTATCAGCTGGAAATCTTAATACCTTCCTAGATATTTCACAGTCACAGAATGGTTGCTGAGTTTGGGAGGCAGCTCTGGAGCTCATCCAGTCCATCCTCCTTTGTGAAAGCAGGGACATCTGGGGAGCAGGTAGCTCAGTTCCATACTCTGTCATGTTTTCAGCATCTCTGAGGATGCAATCTGCAGGTCTTTCTGCACAACCTTTTTCCGGTGTTTAACCACTCTTAGAGTAAAAATATTTTCTTGTGTTCAGAGGGAATTTTCTTTATATAAGTTTGTGCCCATTTCACTAGGTATCACTGAGGAGAGTCTGTCTTTGTGTTCTTTGCTCCCCTAAATTAATATAAATGCATTAACAGGATACCCTCAAAAATGTTCTCCTTGAAGCTAGACATTCCCAGCTCTCAGTCTTTACTCTTTTATCAGTGCTCAGATCCTTTCAACATCTTTGTGGTCCTTCTCTGGATCTGTTTTGATATGTCAACACCCAAAGAAAGCATTTAGAGTGCTTGCCATTGTCTGTGCCTTGTGCCAAAATCAATCAATATTTCCCATGCATTTTTTGTATTTCTAGTTCTCAACCATTTGATTCTAAAATAGCTTATTGTTATAGAATTTTTAGAAGTTTAGGTGTGTTTCATATGAGCTTTCAGAAGGTAGAAGTTACCAAAGCAAACTTTAAATCTTCATAAGCAACTTCATTTTGTTATCACTATTATTTAAGACTATTGGTGTTTTTAAAGAACAGCTAATAACCAATCTATGCCAACGAATCATTTTGTTTATACAGTGCAATTTATAACTGTATGACCCATTCATACCTCTACACATACTGGCTTGACCTGTAAAACATGTAAGTCCCACCACTGTTTTAAATCAGCTGTTTTCTACTAGAGACAGTGAAAGAGTGAAATAGGCTGATATAATAGGAATAACTAATGTGTTAAAAACTGTGATACAACAATCCTACACTGTCAAAGAGCTGTAATTGAAACTTTGATACCTTTCTTTTCACCACATATGTTTGTTATGACCAATGTTATTTTTACCAAAATGATTCAGTCATACCTCTAGTGAGTTAAATTCCAAATCCCAAAATATTAATCTATGAGAAGGATCATCAACTTTAGCTCAATATAAGTTCAAATCCCAAAGTGTGCATTGAAATTTCAATGAATATTTCTAGTGCTAATTACTCAATTTCTATATTTATAAGGAGACTGGCACCTCATAAATATCACAATGTGCTATTATCTCCATATGTTCCTGTTCCCTCTAAATATAGAAAATCAGCAATTAACACTAGAAATATTCATTAAAGTTTGAAGGTAGATAAATAACAAGTGGCAATGCTATTTATTTATTATAATTTACAAAGCAAAGAACATCTAACGGCTTCTCATTTGATTAATGTGCCCCATAACCCCTAGTTACACTAAATACTTTGAACTACCACTAGATATAAAATTCATACCAGTCAGTAAGAAAATATGCAAAATGGCTTTTCAGTTTTGGCATGGCATAACACCATGTTAAGTTCTGATTAGCGTCACCCATCACATTAGCATTGTAAAACAGTCTCAGAGGTACCTTTTTACTATGATTTTTTTTTTTTAATATGAAACAAACCATAAAGTGCACCAGGGATGTACATTGTGTCAGGAATGTTGTTTCTTCGTTGTTTTTCTGAGAAGCTTCTCTGTCAAATCATCAAATCAGTGAGTTGCCTGTACTGAGAGCTGTATCAGACTGGAAGGTACAAAACTGAGCAAATTGGCTTATTTACACAATATAATCTCTCCAGAACACAGTCTCATCATCATTTCTCTACCATGCATAATTTAGCACAGGTCTCCTCATACATACTGACTGCTGCTCATGTGGTGCTGCTGCTGTGTGGAGTGGAGGACATGAAAAGGTTTCAATCCCTGTCCAGGTGTCACTGTAAAGATGATTTACTACAAAACCATAGTTTTCTCTAACAGTTTTCACATCTCCCTTTGCACCAAAGATCAGGGGAGGTGAGAAGTCAAACTAACATGTAAAGTAACCTGTAAGCAAAGGACTCGGGTTATTAAGCTGCCTTGCGTACAGTGCTTTGGTTTATTACTAGGCTGTCTTTACACATAGCCTGAACTATTTGTGATACATTTGAAATAGAAAATTATTCTTCCCTTAAGCATATGCTGAAAAGAAAACATTAAGAAGAAGTACTGATATTATAGGTTTGTGGAAATTATTTTTAAAATGGAAATAGGGCTAAAGAAACATTCAGAAAATCCTATGGTAATCCTAGATTTATTTTCATACTGTCTTAAGATTTGTTGTTTTGCCATTGTTGGGGCCCAATGTGCAGACAGGTGTTTCTGAGGAATTAATTTCAATTTAGATTAGTTTCACATCCCATATAATGCAATACATGTAAGCATTTAAGTAGAATATGACTGCTTCATTTACACTAGATCTGATTTTTTTTTCTCTGTATAAAATGATTATTTGCATTGTAAAATTATTTTAACAGGTACCACCTGAGAAGGGCAACAAAGCTGGTGAAGGGTCTGGAGAGTTTCTCCTATGAGGATAGGCTGAGGGAGCTGGGATTGTTTAGTCTGGAGAAGANAAGGTCTCTTCCAGCCAAATCATTCTATGATTCTATGATTCACGTATGGAAGACTCTACATTTCCATTGTTAAAACATATATTTTTATTTGAAAAAAAAAATGCAGATAATATGCTTCTGTGTACTGAATAGAAGTGGTATATCTGGCTGGAAGTATAGGAAAATTAAAAGTTACCCATTGATTATTATAACAAACTTCTTTACTCAAGTGAACCCAATTGCAAGTGTCTGTAATGGTAAAATAGACAGAGACTGGGAAGAATGGGAATTGAACCACAGTGCTTTTGTTAGATTATAGGTCATACTGTTGTATGAAGCTGGGGCTACATTAGCTGGGGTTTTAGGTGACATTGTCTGCCACCTTACACCAGAAGACTTTCTGATAACATAACATATGATACATTACAGAATATTTTGTTGTAATTTTTTGCAAAACCATAGTAAAGCAGCATCAACATTTGCTTTGTGATCTTATTGTGTGCAAAAAAAATATGGAAAATGAAGGCATATTTTTCATGCCTCACTAATGATCTGAGGTACTTAACTCTGCCTCCAGATATTGACAGAATAAGACAGCCTGGGCATCTCCCTGTTTAGGAGGCAGTCAAAAGACCAAATAAAGATCCTTGATGGCACAGATTCACCAAAGGGGTGACTGTCTCTTATTAAATAGGAAGGATGAGAAATTATTTGGCAAAGGAGGATGCAACACCTGAAACTAAAAGCCCAAAGGGAGTAGAAATCAGGATGGTTTGAATAAGCCACAGCAGCAGCTCAAGCTTCACTTTTATATAACAGGAGTAATAGAAGCTTTGCTGGAGATGGCTCCATTACATTCATCTGCACTTTATTTGTAACTGACTTTTGCTTCTTGAAGTGCTACTATATGGCATATATCTGATAAAGCATAATACTTGCAGAAAGCAAACCTTTCTATACAATGATTTTATCTCTATGACTTGTCAATCTTGTGCATTCATGCTTGACATTCTCATCTGATGTTCTTACCTCAGCTTTTGCCAATGGATAATGTGCTCAAGCATTTTGAAGTAAGGTAAGCAGAAAAACATAAAATGGATGAAATTTAAGCACTTAGTAACAGACTTTGAAGCTAATTATATATAAAGCAGGTGATGACAGTAAAGTCAGTCTAGTCCAAAGGAATATTGGATATACTTTCAGAAGCTATGGAGTGTGTAATGATACATGGACTTAACGATGTACTGCAGCACAGTCCTTAAAATAAGGATAAACCTTGGTATAATTTAACATTAAAACTTGAAAGGGAGTAAATACTTAGAAGCATTGTATACCATTCACCCTTATATGAACTTCATGCTGTTGCCATTAGAGAATTTTATTGTGCATCAGATAACACTGCCCCTTGACTTTTCTTTAAATTTATTGTCTTTTTTAATGCACTGCTGAAGGTGAATTGATGTCAAGAATGATACATTAGCTAATGTCTAAGTGTATTCATATTGAGAAATTGAAGGACAGTTAGTTAAAAGCAGCTGGACGGCAGGAAAATAAATGACAGAGTTCTCAGTGTCATTTAGAATTTCATGGTTGTCAGTCATCAGAAAAAAATCCAATGTGCCTATAATGGGGGCTCTAATTATAAATGTAAGAGGAAAGTTGGTTTTGTGATTTGACTATTGAATAAAAAAAAAAAAAGAAATACCTTTTAGTATTAACTCTTCTTATAACATTATATATATATATATANACAGCTGGCAGATCTTTAAGGACACTTACTGTAGAGTGCAAGAGGTCTTGGTACCCAGGGGTAAGAAATCAAGCAAGGCAGGGAAGAGACCAGCTTAGCTGAGTTGAGATCTTCTGGTCAGACTAAAAGGCAAGAAGGAGCTGCACAGGCAGTGGAAGCAGGGACAGGTACCTTGGGAAGAGCACAGAGATGCTGCCCAATTGTGTAGGGATGAGATCAGGAAGGCCAGGGCGTGGCTGGAGCTGAAATTGGCAAGGGATGAGAAGAATAACAAGAAGGGCTTCTACAGGTATGTCAGTGAGAAAAGGAAGGTTAAAGAAAACCTACCCCCTCGATGAGCAAGAATAGCAAGTTGGCAACAACAGATGAGGAAAAGTCTGAGGTTCTCAACAACTTTTTTTTCCTCAGTCTTCACTGGCAACATCTCTCCTCACATCTACAGTATTGAAGGACCACAAGATAGGGATCAGGGGGACAAAGACCCTCCCACTGTAAATGAAGATCAGGTTTGGGACCACTTGTGGAACCTAAACATACCTAGGTCTATGGGACCAGATGAGATGAATCCCAGAGTCCTGAGGAAATTGGCTGTTGTAGTTAAATATTTGGAAAGTCCTCTCAGTCCGGTAAGTTCCTGGTGACTGGCAGAAGGGACAAATCACACCCATTTTTAAAAAGGGTAAAAAGGAGGATGCTGGGAACTACCAGCCTGCCAGCATCACCTCTCTGCCTGGGAAGATCATGGAGCAGATTCTCCTAAAGCCCTAATAATGCACTTGGAGGACAGGGAGGTGATCAAAGACAGCAAGCATGGCTTCACTAAGGGCAAGTCCTGCCTAAACAACCTAGTAGCTTTCTACAATGGAGTGATGTGGAGAATTTTCTCACAGAAAAAGGTCATGATTTACTGTCAGTGAACAACCCATGTTGATAAGACTAATGAGCAACTGTGAAGGAGCTGTGAGAGTCTGTCCTTGTAGCTAATCCTGAAGAGGCCTCGAAGTACTGATACGAGATTCCTGCCTTCCTCCCTTGGAATGTAGAAAATAGAACTTTGTCCACCTGCAAAACTTTGCCTGAGAAACTGCTAGCTTCACACGGGGCTGGGGGGGGATGATAACTGCTATTTCTGTAGCTTTGCTGTTTGACCAATAGTAAAGATGTAAATACATTTTACTTTTAGAATCACTATAAATGTAGAAGGGTTCATTTACTTTTAGGATCACTATAAATGTAGAATGGTTGTGAATAGAGATGAAGGATGCATGATACAATCACATTGATTGGAGTCGTTACTTCGGGTCCAGCCAATACTCCGGCTGAAGGGGGCACGACTTAGCCATATTGGCTCCATTCGTAGCTCCGATAGGAGAACGATGTACTCATACCGAGTTGAGTCGTTCATCCAGCGGCGCTCTTTCCGACAGAGTGACTGCATCAATGGGCAAGGGAAGAGCTATGTATTTCATCTGTGTGGACTTCTGCAAGGCCATTGACATGGTTCCCCACAGCATCCTCCTTGGCAAGTTGGAGAGATGGATTTGATAGTTAGAGTGTTAAGTGAATACGAATTGCCTGGATGGCCACATCCAGAGGGTAGTGGTCAATGGCTTGCATCAAAAGAAGTGTGGCCAGCAGATCAAGGGAGGTGATTCTGCCACTGTATTCTTCTCTGGTCAGACCTCACCTTGAGTATTGTGTCCAGCTGGAGCCCTCAGCAAAAGAAGGATGTGGACCTGAAGGAGCTGGTCCAGAGGAGGCCACAAAAATGATCAGAGGGCTGAAGCACCTCTCATACGAGGACAAGCTGAGGGAGCTGGGGTTGTTCAGGCTGGAGAACAGAAGGCTCTGGGGAGACCTTATAGCCACCTTCCAGTAACTGAATGGGATACAGGAAAGCTGGGGCGGGGCTGTTTACAAGGTCCTGTAGCAATAGGACAAGGGGCAGTGGTTTAAACTAGAGAAGGGTATATTTAGACTGGACATTAGGAAGAAGTTATTTCCTGTGAGGGTGGTGGAACCCTGGAACAGGTTGCCCAGGGAGTTGGTTGAGGCCCCATCCCTGGCGACATTCAAGGTCAGGCTTGATGAGGATCAGAGCAGTCTGGTGTTGTTGAGGATATCCCTGCTTACTACAGGGGGTTGGACTAGAAGACCTTTGGAGGTCCCTTCCAAACCAAGGCATTCTGTAATTTCTTTATGAGTCATCTTTCCTAAGCTTATTGTATCTAACCACTCTTAAGTATGAATGCTCTTATTTAAGATATGGCTTTAAGTCCATTGCATAAATTATTATTAATTGGTGTATTATCTGCATTCTTATACATTACTTTTTCAGTCATGATTCTCTGAGAAGGTTGAATTAAGTATTTTCATTTTCAATCACTTACCAATAAGCATATCAGGAAGAATTTCTTTACAGAGAGGGTGGTTAGGCAATGGAATGGGCTGCCCAGGGAGGTGGTGGAGTCCCCATCCCTGGAGGGGTTTAAGAATCGTGTAGACGTGGTGCTGGGGGACATGGTTTAGGGACTCTAGCAGTGTAGGGTTAATGGCTGGACTTGATGATCTTAAAGGTCTCTTCCAGCCAAATCATTCTATGATTCTATGATTCTATGGTTATATTGTTCCTGGCGGTTGCTAGATGTTGTGGGTGTATTCCATCAGAGCCCATAGATCTGTGAGTGTCCAGTTTCCCTAATTAATATCTAACCCAAACCTTATCAATCAATGGAGATTTCTTCAGACTTTCTTACATCAAGGGACTGGGATTCCCAAGAGGCCAGCCCCTTTTTCAACATTCTGTAAACTTCCTTTTTTTTCCAGATGAGTTTTAGCAAAAAGCTCCTTGCTCATCTGTGTGGGTCTCCTGTACTGATTTTCACTCACAGGGATAGACAAGTCTTGAGCTGGGAGGAAGTGGTGCTTGAATATTCACCAGCTCTCTTAGGCCCCCTTCCCTTCTAGAGCCCTAACCTATGGGATTCCTCCAAGGAGGTCTTTGAACAGGCCAGTTCAAAGTTAGCTCTCCTGAAGTCCGTAGTTGCAATCCTACTTACTGCCCTGCTGCTTCCTTGTATGAACCTGAACTTCACCATCTCATGGTCACTGCAGTCAAGGCTGCACCCAACTTTGATATCCCCTTCTTTATTAGTACGAGATCCAGCAACATACCTCTCCTCATTGGCTCTCACAGCCAAGCTTGAGAATGTGGGTTTAGTTATGGCGTAATAAGGTGGATTGGGAAGTGGTTGAAGACAGATCTCAGAGAGTTGTGGTCAGTGGAGCAGAGTCTGGCTGGAGGCCTGTGACTAGTGGAGTCCCCCAAGGGTCAGTGCTGGGTCCAGTATTATTCAATATATTCATCAATGACCTGGATGAGGGGGTAGAGAGCACCCTCAGCAAGTTTGCTGATGACA
>VYZU01025661.1:11541-31257 GCA_013401355.1 Ceyx cyanopectus | reverse complement strand
CCCATCAGGGCCCATAGATTTGTAGATGACAAGTTTGCTTAACTGGTCTCTAACCCAAGCCTCTTCAACTGAGGAAAGAACTTCCTCCCTCCAGACTTCCTCTGTGGTCTTGGAGACCTGGGACTCCTGGTAGCTGACCTTAGTAGTAAAGACCGAGGCAAAGGTGGCATTCAGTAACTCAGCCTTCTCAATGTCCTTGGTCATCCCGTTCCTTTTCTGCCAGGCAACTTTTCAGCCACTCATCCCTAAGCCTGTTGTGTTGTCTAGGATTGTTGTGACCCAAGTTTAGGTCCAGTCTCTTGGCCTTGTTGAATCTCACAGTTGGCCTCAACCCATCAATCCAGCCTGTTCAGATCCCTCTGCAGAACCTTCCTTGCCCTCAAGCAGATCAACACTCCTGCTTAGTTTGGTGTCATCTGCAAACTTAGTGAGGGTGCACTTGATTGTCTCATCTAGATCATTGATAAAAATATTAAACAAGATTGGATCCAAAACTGAGCCCCAGGGAGCACAGCTTGTGTGCAGTCATCAGCTGGATGTAACTCTGTTCACCACTGTCCTTCAAATTACACAGCAATTTACTCTATATCAGGATGTTAATGAAATGTTACCATTATTATATGTTACATTATATATATGATGTATATATATATAAAATGATATATTACTTTGCATGTGTTGCTGATGCTTGCACAATGCCCGTAAGAATTGTAATGAGAAAGGATTTTTGATTTTAGTTCTGTCTGTAGGCATCCAGAGCTGTGGGGTTGCATAGTATTTGCAAAGAGTTCCTTTCAGACCACTCAGAGACAAAAAAATAGTTGGTGACAATTCTGAATGATGTTTAGGGCTTAGTAACATCATATGTGCTTGCCATGGATAATTCAAAATTAGAAAAAATAGTCCTGTCCATAAATACAAGTAGAAAATCTTTCTCAAGCTGTAGCCTTTAAATTACTGATAAGAAAACATGCAATGGTGTCAAACATAATTGTGCTTAGAATATCAGTTGGTAAACAATCCTTCCTTTGTATCTGAGTAATAATTTTGTTCAAACATTAGTTCTTGGAATGTATGGATTGCAGGGTTTTTTTTACTCAAAAAGAGGCAAAAAATACTCAGTGGTGGAACTCTTTCAAGTTCAATGTTAACTAGTAGGAAGGAAGTGATAAAGTTTGAATTCCTTAGGAAAAGAAAGGAGAATAAAATAGTCTTCAAAAAGATGGACACTTAGAAACAGATTTAGTGAATATTGGGTTAAAGGGAGTCAGATGATTCCTAAAGAGACAATTAAGGGCGTAAGTGCAAAATGTCCAATTACTGAGGATGAACAGGAAGTATATTAAGAGATCAAATTACCTAAACCATGAAAGGGAACATACCAACTATGGAAACTAGGTCAGATAGAAACTTGGAAAGGAAGAAAAGTAGCTGCAATAGGTAGGAACAGCACCAGAGTAGGTGTAGGTCGAGAAAATGCAGTTAGACAGTGACATGAAAGAGTGTTGAAAAATTGTTCTGCAACTACATTTAATGAAAAAGAAAGGCAGGGATGGCAATGGTTTATCAACAGGGGAAAATTGCCTTGTATTTCTAGCAACATTCTCTGAAATACTCAACAGGCATAGGTGATGTCAATGACAAGTTCTTACTGCCAAACAGAGGAAGAATAAACTGGAACATAGAAGGAAATGATTAATCTGCTCGAATCTTTTAGCCCTGATGATGCGTACTTTGAACTGCTTTACGAACCAATTAAAGTCAGAATTTTGGCCATTATTTTTGAGGGTGACTGAAAAATGAATGAAGTGTTAGAAGACAGGAGAATGAAAAATAAAATAATGTTTTCAAGAGGAATGGGAAGAAAAGTTGTGAAATTATTGCTAAATGATTTCACTTTTCTGCTCAGTTCCACCCTCTCTTCCCTAAAATATTTTAAAAACCAAATAATTTGTCAAATTTTAAAAGGTAATGAAATAATTGCTAATTTGGATTTAATGTTTTTATGTATTATTATACAATAGAAACTAATCAAAAGATATTTTCTTTACAGAGAGGGTGGTTAGGCATTGGAATGGGTTGACCAGGGAGGTGGTGGAGTCCCCATCCCTGGAAGTGTTTAAAAACCGTGTGATGCTGGGGAACATGGTTTAGGGATCCTGGCAGTGCAGGGTGAACAGTTGGACTTGATGATCTTACAGGTCTTTTCCAACCAAACGATTCTATGATTCTATAAAAAAAAAAGAAAAGATACTATATATTGTCACCTTAGTAAGACTTCTGACGTAGTTTCAGGTATTTTCATAATTAATAACATTTTCAAGTATTTTCATAATTAATTAATTCAAGTATTTTCATAATGGTACAGTGTTGATGAGGCCACTACAGTATTAAGTGAAACTGATCACATGATAGTATTGAGGCATAACATCAATGGAAGGAGATTTATTTTTGAGTAAATCTCTTCAGTGGATCCTACCTGAATTCTAGTTTCTATTTCATTAATGTATGCTGTCCTGGTATAAACTGCAATCATGTTGTAAGTCTCTGTATTATAATTCAAAGTAATTTTAATAATGGAAAAAAATATGATTAATTTCAATGAAGATTACTACAGGTTTGTACTTTTGGGTTGTAATAATCAGGTGCATGAATACAGATATAGCAGTTCTACACGAGTTGATTAGACAGCAGTTCATTATCAAATGGTCTGAGGATAATCTTCAGCAGATCATAGACCAAATATCAATCAGTGTTGTCATGCTGATCTAAAGGAGAGCACTGTACATCATGCTGGGTTGTGTAAATGAAGTACAGCCCACAAGAAATTCTAAATTCTTCTGCTTTGTTCATCATACACGAAGCCTTAGCTGGAGTATAGTAACCTGTTTTGGGAATCATTTGGACCCATGAAGAAAGCTGTACATCAATGCTGCAAATAGTTCAAAGGAGAACAATTCGACTAATCAGAGATCTGGGTAACTTTTCTACTGAGAGGATGCTACAGTCTGGGGTTCGACCTTTGAAAAAAGACTGAAGATTTAAGAGTATTAATAGAATCATAGAATGATTTGGCTGGAAGAGACCTTCAAGATCATCAAGTCCAGACATTAACCCTGCACTGCCAGGGTCCCTAAACCATGTCCCCCAGCACCACGTCTATGCGATTCTTAAACACCTCCAGGGATGGGGACTCCACCACCTCCCTGGGCAGCCCATTCCAATGCCTAACCACCCTCTCTGGAAAGAAATTCCTCCTGATATCTAACCTAAATTTCCCTTGGCGCAACTTGAAGCCATTGCTCCTCGTCCTGTCATCTTTAACTAAGGCGAAGAGGTCGACCCCCACCTCCCTATAACTTCCCTTCAGGTAGTTGTAGAGAGCAATAAGGTCCCCCCTTGAGCCTCCTCTTCTCCAGACTAAACAATCCCAGCTCCCTCAGCCTATCCTCATAGGAGAAGCACTCCAGACCCTTCACCAGCTTTGTTGCCCTTAATTTTTTTACATATTCACATATGTAAAAAAAATACTTGAAAGAGAAGGTTTCAGTTTTCTGTGTTAGTGATGGTGGAGCAGTGGATAATAGGCTTAAATAGCAGTTTAGTTTGCATATTGAAATAATAAATGTATTTATTAGAATAGACCAGTCTCAGAGTTTGTGAAGTCTCCGCTGTAGAAAATGTTTCAGAAGTGGCAAGAAGCATCTTGCACATAATTATACTTCTTTCTGTATTGAAGCATAGAGATAGACCAGTGAATTCCTGAGATCCCTTCCAGCTCAGTTCTGCAATTCTACACTTATTAATTTAATAATTAATTTATTTTTTGAATATATTTTTCTACTATGCAAATAAAGGCAAAGAAAAAAGTGGTAGGGCAAACTTTCTGGTATAATTATGGTAGTCTGAGAAAAAGAAAAAATGACAGTTATTTCCCCAAAGAGCAGGTTTTTAAGTTGTCTAATTGATCTATGTTTGCAAAGAAGTATAATTAAATCTTAGGGCAGATATATGCACTCAAGTCCTGTTAGAAAGTAGTGGGATTCATATGTATAATTTCTCAACTCCTACACACAGCTTTGAAAATACCCTGGTCTATAAACATAAAGGTATTCACAGTGACAAAAACAGATTTTACAAACAAACATGAAGCAGTTCTCTATCTCTTCACAAAAACAAAATACTACATTTCATAAATACCTGCTTCAGGTGTAGGAAGAAGGGGAGCTATTTTTATATCCAAGAGTCTTTCTCAACAACCAGTTGAGTCTCAATAAGAACTGAACTCAATAAGCTGAGTCTGCCCTGAAGCAGATGCTGCCACACTTAGCGGTCACTCTTCAGTTCAGTGGGAGACCTCAGCCCACCCATGCTTCTTAATTATAATGATTGATTAGCTCTGTTTAGCATAAAATACATTTTAGCATTGTAGAAAAAAAGTGAACTATCAAAAAATCTCACATTTTCTCTTGTAGCGTCAAGGTTCTGTGATTGAACTGATCCCTACTGCTGAATGGTGTAAGACCATAGAAATTAATATTGTGTTTAATTTAAGTAATGTGCTATTTACACAAATTATATCAACTAATTAAGCAAACTATTAAGAGCTTACAATATAAACAAGTAATTCTATAATAGAAATTAATTGAAGTTTGTCCATAAGTTTATGTTATAGGCATTTTAATGAATTTCCTAATTGTACTGACACATTACGTAAATTAGAATCAGACCAAAAATGTGGAAAAATCCCTGGACAACACTAATTCAAGCTTCTTAAGTATTTATGGATAGCTTAAAACAATTCTCATTGATTTAACTGATGATATTTGCTACTTAATCTAAATGGAATACTCTATTGCAGCCTGAATTGCAAGTTTTATTGGCACTTATAATACAAATGTTACGCAGATAATTGGTATAGAACTGTTGATACATTAAGACTTACAAAAGATCATATACAGCTTTTATAAAGCTTTAAGGTTGAATGTGGAAGAGAAAACTATTTAGGTCACAGTATTGAATATTAAAGTACAATTATCAATGTTTTATCATAGAGTTTAAAGCTTTCATCTTTGTCTTTTGATCATTTTATATCACCAAGGGATTCATTGCATCATGAAAAGAAGATGTTTGTGCAGGTTTTATGTTATGGGAGAGGGGTAGTATTTCTGTGTGCTAATAAAGAAATTATATGTTATTGATTAAAGAAAAGAAAAAAACAAAACAAAACAAAACAAGCCCTGCCTAATCTTCCACAGCTGCCTCACTTTCCTCTCACTTCTTCATTGCTGGTTATATATTCAGGAACAATGGAACCTAACTGTATTGTTCTTTCACTGGAAATTCAGCATGTGGCTTGTTTGTTATCTTTTTATAGAAATGAAAGAAAGTTAACTCTGTATGTAAAACAAATAATTTAAAAAGGCATATATTGAAATCTGCTTGTTCCTAAGAAGCTCCTGTCTAGACACAACTAATTTTCAATATCAGATTTTTTCCTATATCTTGCCATTTTCCTGTTCTCTAAGTAATTAAAGAAATAAATTTCTCATAATGCTGGTATTTCACTATTAACAAAAAATGCTAGCCTCTTTGAGGGGCTGATAAATAACAAAACAAACCATAAAACAAAAAAGTAGATGTTTAATTTGATTTTTAAATACAAAAAAAAATATAGCACTATTACAAGTGCCTGAAAGATCAGGGAGTTGCCTGTTGGGAGGAAAGACACTGAAGAACTGTTTATGTATTAACTACAAAATCACTATACTAATACATATACCTTGAGAGTGGTGGATCAGCGGAATAGGCTCCCCAGGGAGGTGGTTGGGGCACCATCCCTGGAGATATTCAAGGTGAAGTTGGACAAGGCTCTGAGCAGCCTGGTCTAGGTGAGGGTGTTCCTGCTCACTGCAGCGGGGGCCGGACTAGATGACCTTTGGGGGTCCATTCCAGCTCTAAACATTCTATGATTCTATGATATACCATTACAAGATGAACACTTGCAGAGTGAGTGACTGGAGTATGTGGAAAAGGAGCTCATGGCTTCCCTCTTCTATGTGAGATGTCTGCCCTGTAGATCTTACAAACTGAGCGAATAAATCAATCTGGAAAGGACAAGTGCCATATCCTCAAGAAAATAATAGCTATGCTTATTATCAGATATGCTTCTTGGAAATAAGCCACGTGGAATTAAATTGTCACACAGGGTCTGTGCCAATTTTCCCAAATTTTTGCTCAGAGCTTTTTACCCATCAATCTGTCAATCAAAAGCAGGCCTTTGGATCTGTGACTTTTATATATAGGAGAAAGCATGAAAGGCCAAATTTCAGTTAAATGTGAAACTGGCCAGTATTACTTCAGATAACAAGAAGGGCTTTTTATAGTATGTTATTAGCAAGGGGACATCTAAAGAGAATATTGGACCAATACTTAGTAAAGATGGTCATCTAACTAATAGAGATGAAGAAAAAGCAGAGACATTCAAGCCTCAAAGCTAGTGGGTTCTGTTTTAAGGTACTTTCTAGTATGCTACTAGAAAACAATCTGATAAATAAAACCCTTGCCCAAATCCAGTGTAATGCTTGAAAATGTTAACAAGAAAACTGTGTCTAGAAGAGATGGACTTTTGAAAATTTTATCATCCCTTTTCCCGGTCAGACAGTCATTGTGTTCCTTTAACATTTACAGTTATATGGCAGAGGAAGCTTTATGGTTTCAAGGGACATGAAAAGTCCTGTTGGCCATGGCTGGCACCCCAAAATAGGTTATCAGTGTTCTTATTCTGCATTAAAGAAAAAGTCATTTATACTTCTGCTGTTGTCAGAATCTGCAACTGTTTCATATAATCTTGAAAGACTTTTAGAAGTCCAATTAATAAATTTCTGAACCATTCTGTCTTTTTCATGCTAATGACAGCAGATAGAAAAAAAAACAACATTTCAGTGTTGTGAAATCTGAAAAACCCTTCACTTCAAAAAGTTATAATTAAATCTTTAAAAGGTTGAATATGAAAGATAGAATATTTTCTTTCGTATAACCGTAAATTGATGCCTTTGGAATAGCATTTAGGAATGGATGATAGGAAAAAGAAATTGGAAGGCATATTATTTAACATGAAATGTGTAATTTTGCTGAACTGTCAATATTGACAGAGGCATAGAATAGATTTTTCATTTGACATTACCGAAAAACATTTAAAACTGAGAGCAATTTCACCTAGGCTCCATGCAACCTGCTTCATCAACAGGAAGGAGTACGATCCAGTTTATTGAGTGGTAAATATTTTCACTTGAGCATCTGCCTTCACAGGGATTTATTGTAATGTTTCAGACATTTTGGTACAGGGCAAAGCTTTTGTAAGTCTCTGCTCAGAGGATAGCTATTGATTATGCAAACTTGTTAAATGTTGCTCACAGTTACAGGGATTCAATAATAACAGCAAATATTTGTTGTTTAGTTGAGCTGATCTTTCAGTAAATGTCTGATGAAACTTTAAATGTTGGGGCTATTTTCAAGTGATATATTTCAGAACCAGAGAATTGAAATGAAGTTCTGACTACAGACTGAACTTTATAAATTGTTACTATATATACTATTTATAAACCTTGTAGATGGAAAAGAGTTATTTTATTTTTTGGATTATTTCGAAAGGTTGTTTGCATTTCTTTTAAAAATGAAACTTCCTACTTGCCTGAGAGTCTTACCATTGGATATACTTTTTTTCTACTCTATTTGACACAATGACATTTACTGGAGATAAATATCAAGATTCTTAAAAATTTAATACAATAATCTTGGTGTTGCTGAGTTGACAGTGTTTGAGGCATACATACTGTCAGCTTGGGGTGATTTTGTCTGCATATTTTGATGGTGTGCAAAAAACAATGTCAAGTATTAAGAATAGTGCAGTTTAAAAAAAATAAATAAATAAAAGAGAAAAAGTATATCTTCCAAAACACCTACCTGTAAATGTTATGAACCAGGTTGCTTGGTTTAAGAAGATGGTCTTCATTGGCTCTGGAATTGTAAATTCTATTCATTGGCACTGCTGCTGATTTTTGTTCCTTGTTGACTGGCAAGCTACAGACCGAACGATGGGGCTGGAGTTTGAAATGTCATAGAATCATAGAATGTTTAGGGCTGGAACGGACCTCCAAAGGTCATCTAGTCCAGTCCCCCTGCAGTGAACAGGGACACCCTCAACTAGACCAGGCTGCTCAGAGCCTTGTCCAACCTCATCTGGAATATCTCCAGAGATGGTGCCCCAATCATCTCCCAGGGGAGCCTATTCCTCTGCTCTACCACCTTCAAGGTAAAGTCAAATAATCCTAAATAAGAAATATTATCTAACAGAACAAAAATCGTAGAATTACAGAATCATTAAGGTTGGAAAAGGCCTCAAAGATCATAAAGTCCAGCCATCCGCCTACATGATCATGACCACTAAACCATGTCCTGAAGTGCCACATCTACTCATGAGTGTCTACTCTTGTTAAATCTTCAAATCTGTTTTCAGTTGAGATGTTGGAGGTTGGAGACTGTGGAAGAGATCTGTGTTTGTGGGATATCATGGTCCAGGGTGCTTCATCCTCAGTAGTGTCTGTTGCTGGAACTTGGTTCCAAAGCCACATGTCTGCCTCTGCCTCCTCTAATGCTGCTTAGCCCAGTTACTGTAATCCTATTGTCTTCCATGTAATTATTCCTATAGGTAAAAATAGCATTTCCAGATTTGGTCTCACTATAAACCATAGATAAATGTTAAATAGATAAATTTAGCAAGCCTTAAAGATGAAAAGAACAAGAGAAAACAGTAGTACTTTATCATCAGCACATGCTTATGGTCAGGGGTTTATGTATTACTATATTACAGATACACACATGTGTATGCCTTTTATGTCTTTAAGAAGTGCTAAATTTTATTGGGTATTACAGAAAGAAAACATGCCAGGGTTTCCTACAAATAGGTAAAGAAGACAAGAAATATTAGATTTCCTAGTTCCTAAAGTAGCAGTTCTTGCTGAAAAGAAATAACTGCTTTAGGTCTGAAAACAACTCAAAAGCCTATGTGATCAAGATGGGATTTATTGTCTTGTCCAATCTTTCTACTCACTCCAATAAGGTATATTTGACAGAAAAATTTCTTTGCTAACTGCATAAATACCAGGAATGGAATTACATTTCTGCTGACATCAGTCACTGCAAATCCTTGGTGAAAAAATGTTACTTGTAAACACAGTAAATCTCAACATGTTGTCCTCTATTTCTACTCTTCTTTTACTTTACTAGAAGTGGAGGGCATGGAAGATGCCCTATGAATAAAAGTTAGAGCGAGTTCTGAAAACAAGAGTGGTAAACTGGCAACAAAAGCATTTACTACTAGTTTTTCTGAAGACGTTTTTTGCCTGCTTAATTAAACTGTTCTGGAAGAGTATATTGTAAATGTAATTCGTAAATGCCTGAATATTAGGTTAGAAGATAAATTAGGATAGAAGAAAACATTGGTAAGATCACTCTTTCTCTTGTGTTCTGGGTAAACCTGTGAAGCTCTGTGGCAAGGTGTCCTTTGCCTCCTGGTTAAGGAAAAGAGTAGGAAGGCAACTATCTTTTCCTACAGAAATGCCAGTCCCACTGATGGTATCTCTTGTTGAGGAGGTAGAGGGGTGTTTCACCGATTCACAGATATTAGGGGTTGGAAGGGACCTAGAAGATCATCTAGTCCAATCCCCCTGCCTGAGCAGGATCACCTAGACCAAGTCACCCAGGAACAGATCCAGGCGGATCTTAAGTGTCTCCAGAGATGGAGACTCCACAACCACCCTGGGCAGCCTGTGCCAGAGCTCTGGCACCCTCACTGAGAAAAAGTTCTTCCTTGTGTTGACCCTAAACCTCTTGTGCTCCAACTTGCNTGAACTGGGGTGTCCAAAACTGGACACAGTACTCAAGGTGGGGTCTCACCAGTGCAGAGTAGAGGGGGAGGAGAACCTCTCTTGACCTACTGGCCACACTTGTCCTAATGCATCCCAGGATGCCATTGGCCTTCTTGGCCACGAGGGCACATTGTTGGCTCACGGTCATCCCCCTGTCCACCAGGACCCCCAGGTCTCTTTCTCCAGAGCTGTTCTCTAATAGCTCAGCCCCCAGCCTGTACTGATACATGGAGTTGTTCTTCCCCAGATGCAGCACTTTACACTTGCTCTTGTTAAATCGCATTAAATTTCTCCCTTCCCAGCTCTCCAGTCTGTCCAGGTCTCTCTGGATGGCAGCACAGCCTGCTGCTGTGTCAGCCACTCCTCCCAGTTTGGTATCATCAGCAAACTTGCTGAGGGTGTTCTCTTACCTATTCTCTCCTAGATTTGCCTTCACCCTCACCAGAAGAGAAAAACAAACAAGCACAAACCACAAAAGCAAAGAGAACAAACAAACAAAAACACAACAAAAGAGCCATATAATGGAATTACATTGTGGGCATTTTTCATTCCATTCATGGACTAATATTAACCCAAGGGCTGGGAAGAAAAATGGAGGACATTTGGAGAACAATGCATTTCCTAGTCATGCTTTTCTTGATGTTCATTTCTTTGCTTCATTTGTATTTTTCATCGTTCAGTGGAAAGGCAAAGAATTCAGCAGCTAGAAGAGAAAAAAAGGAGAAATGTTGCATTTCCCGATAACCAAAAAGAAATGGGGATTTGGGATTTGGTTAGTCTTTCTATTCTGGTCACGCAGCAAGTGCTATGTATTACCACAAGGAGTGACAGTATGTGTTAGAGACTGCTGATTTCTGGCCCCCTTTAGCTGATTGGATTGATTTTTCCAAAGCCAAAGCACTGTTGAATTGCTAGATCAGTAAGGAAGCCTTTGATGTTTTGCATTATATATTTGCATTTGTAGCGAAACAGGCCTTGCTAAGCATGGGGATCTTTCAGGACTGGTCCTGTAATATGTAGACCACACTTATTGTTTTCCAATCATTTTTACCTTTAGAGGTAATAAAGAAAAACAAGTTGAAAATCCTTACTATTAGGTGCTATTCCCACCTCTGCATATCAGTAGCAACACATTGTTTCTGAAAAGTCAAGAAAGTAAAGTATTTACACCCAGTGTAAATGTGAGATACTGTTCTTCACTACGTATTACAATTCTTCATTTAGTCTGGTTGCTATTGTCATAATTACAGCATCTCCATTTCTTGCCATCTGTCATGATTTTTTTTTACTCCCACATTATAGTAAATCAGAGAATAGAATCAGAACATTGACTTACATCTGTGTTTGATGTAATTTAAATGCTTTAAGTTCTTTTTGTCTATATATCACTCATGGAACTTTTGCTTATGTTTTGTTGCTGGAATAGGAGGTCATGTTTCTCAGTCCACTGTTATGTTTAAGATTGATTTCCCCCATGGCCAAACAGCTTTGTAGTAAAGAGGAGTTAACTAACATTCACACTTTTTTATTCTCTTGAAGTTGCAAAGAATCCCATATAAAAATTAATCAAGAGCTTTAGCACCACAGTAAGATGTGAAATTGTTAAATGTTACTGATACTCTCAAGAATACACTCCTACCATCCCATCTGTCTATCCCATGATGATTTTTCAACAGCCTAAGCAGTTGAAATGCAAGCCCTTCACTCTGCCTTCACTGCAGAAGGCCTCATCACCACTGAGCATCAGTGAGCTCAGTGGCCTGTTGCCACCCTCGCTGTGTAGCTCATGAAGGCCAGAGCAGAAAATGGCCACTGTGTGAAAATTACCCAGAAATCCCAATAACCACAGATGAGTACATCTGCTTGGTCAGTGTCACAACTCGCAGCATGGTAAAAGCCCCACTTTCACGAGGAACTTAAGGAAAAATTAAGACACTCATAAATATTGGCAGTCCTTTTACAAGATATTGTGGCAGTCCTTTTACAAGATATTGTAAATATCTTGTAAAAGATATTTTACAGCTAGCCCAGAGTAGTTTCATCAGTCTGGAAAGAGGAGAGCAGAGGTGGCATTTCATGAACACTCTTCTAACCACAGAGCAGAAACACAAGAAACTGAGAGATTAAAAAGAAACAAAGTGACCTTCAAATACTTATCCAATGACTAGAAACACCCTGTGTGTGTGTCCTTTTTAAACTTGCTTGAATTTCAGCACTGTCTTGCCTAATTTAAACAGAAACTTCCAGCAAACATGCTATGACTAATTTTTTAAATTCAACTGGAGAAATTACCCAATAGAGAAAGACATTTTTTATGTCAGATTTGTGATTTATGTCCCTGTTTTGGGGGCATAACGACAGAATTTGAAAGTGCCCCATATGACTCCAGAGGTATGATAATCAAACTGGATACAGGACGCATACCCTTATACATAGCTATCTAATCAGGTTGACGTGAAAAACAGCTGGGTATGATGATATATATTCCTTGTTACCTTACCCAGAAGCAAACTAAATTATGAGGTTAACATAACAAGCAAAATAGGGATACTTTGACCTTTCTATACAACTGTTTTAGAAGGAATTATTAGTTAACTGCCACTGGGATTGAGTGCTCCAGAGCGTTTTAAGCCTTGCCAGCCCACTTCTTTCACTGCTGTGGATCAGAGGCTGAACATGACAAATACGCCTATCAATATATTCCTTGGAGCTACATGTGTTTCTGTATTTTCAGGATCAGCAACTCTGTTAAGTGAGAAGTTACGGGAAGTATGTATACAGGATGTTGTAGCAAACTACTGTTGCAACAAAAGGTTGAATGTTTCATTTATTTGTTCATTTGGAGGAGAAGGGAGGACAATTTATATTTTAAACAGCTTGGCTATAAATATACTGCTATACTAAGATAAATGGTTAAAACAGTGGTTATAAATTTTATTTTGGCATTGCAGTAAATTCTGTGTATTCTTTCCTGAATGTATGTGTAAATTAGCATTTTTATGTTTATATTCATATTATGACCTCTGGGTTTTAAACTTTCTTTAGGAAATAGTCCTTCTGGACTCTGTGTAGTTTTTTCCAGCTCCCTACTGAGATGTGAACAAGTGAGGTCTGTGGCATCTGTCCCCTACAAATTAATCCAGTATTTTGTGTAGTCTTAGAAATTCTAACCCACTATTTTTAAAGTTTTTGCTCTATTCAACATCAAAACACTTTTTTGTTGTTGTTGTTGGTTTGTTTTGGGTTTTTTTTGTGGGGTGTATATGTTTGTGTTTTGTTTAGTTTTGTAAAACACACATTTCAAATAGGGAACCACAGTTGCTTATTAAAAAAAAAAATATATATATATACATCCTTGGGAGAAAGTAAGGAGTGAATCAAAGGAAAATACTTTTTTCTGTTTTTTTTCTTTTTTGAATTCAGTTTGTCAATGAGATATTCTGATGTGAAAATGGTTGAGTTCTTTTTTTGTTTCTCTTTCATTGGCTAGGATTGATAGAGTAAATTCAGGGCCTCACACATGACCCAACAGTACTCTATGCTGAGCTGCACTCTTGTGCTTCAGAAAGAGCACTTTTCACAGAATATATATACTAACGAAAACTGGTAACTGGACATTTTTTTCCCTTCTGGATGCCATGAATTGAGTACGGAAAGATAATTAGGCTAATATTTATCTTTGATCTTCATTTTTATACTAAGCATATTAATGAAAATAATAGAGCTTTACTGACCCGCATTTCAGAGTCTGTCAAGGAATCAAATGGGAAGCAAATTAATATAAAGTAGTTTAAAAAAATTATTGTATTAAAAAGGTGTGTTAGGAATATTACTATTTTGGTTACATGTGGAACATATTTGAAAGGTGACTTGTATTACTGATGAGCTCATTGTTTATAATGAAAAATATTTGTCAACCTATGAAACAAATATTTATTTTCAGCATATTAGCTGAAACATGAATTATTTTTCACTATTAGAACATCCTAATGACAGACTAATATTAGTTTATCTAAGAAAGTTCATTTCTGTTTGAGACACCAAGGTAATTAGTAGACTCCATTCATTAACATTTCAATTCTCATTAAAATGTAAATGTGAAAAGTTTTTTGCATATTAGAGGGTATTTATTGACATTCATCATGGTAAGTAATTTGGTCTTCATTAATTATAAAGATTATAATAAATAGTCATTTACTTTTGTGAAAACAGCTGGTTAAAGGTTGTTGTACTTACAGTTTTTACTGTTGCAATAAAATGGATGATTCTTTGTATAGATATAATTATTACTCACCACTGCACTATGTAGTGTACAAAGTTTGAGACTGTAAAAAGGGCCAGTTCTGTTTAATGTCTTTATTGATGATCTGGTTGAGGGGATCAAGTGTACCTTCAATAAATTTGAAGATGACACCATGTTGTTCAGGGGTGCTGTCCTGCTTGAGAGTAGGAAAGTTTTTCAGAGAGATCTGGACAGGCTGGATTGATGAGCCACAGCCAACTGTATGAGATTTCAGCAAGGCCAAGTGCCAGGTCCTGAACTTGGGTGACAACAACCCCAGGCAAAGATACTGGCTTGGGGATGAGTGGCTGGAAAGTTCCCCAGCAGAGAAGGACCTGGGGGGACTGATGGACAAGTTGCTGAACATGAGCCAGAAGTGCGTCCAGATGGCTAAGGAGGCCAACAGGATCATGGCCTGTATCAGAAACAGTGTCTAGCAGGACTAGAGAAGTGATCGTGCCCCTGTACTCAGCACTGATGAGACTGCACCTCGAATACTGTGTTCAGTTTTGGGCTCCTCACTACATTAAATTGATTGAGTTGCTGGAGTGGGTCAAAAGAAGTGCAACAAAGGTGGTGAAGGGCCTGGAGAACAAGTCTAACAAGAAACAGCTGAGGGAACTGGGGTTGTTTAGTCTGGAGAAAAGGAGGCTCAGTGGAGAACTATTTGGTCTCTACAGATACCTGAAAGCAGGTTGTAGGGAGGTGGGGGTTGGTCTCCTCCAAAGTAATAAGCAACAGGACTAAAGGAAATGGACTCAAGTTGTCCCAGGGGAGGTTCACATTGGATATTATGAAAAATTACTTCACCAAAGGGTTGGGCAAGCACTGGAACAGGCTGTCCAGAGAAGTGGTTGAATCACCATCCCTATATGTAGAGGTGGACTTGGCCGTGTTAGCTTAGCAGTTGGGGTCAATGATCTTAAAGGTCTTTTCCAACCTAAATGTTTGTATAATTCTATTATTCCAGTGACAGTTTTCCATGGAAATGAAGCTTGGAAAAACACACAGTATTTCTGTCTGCCTACCAAAGGTACCATTCACAATTTTATATACTGCTTGTATACTCTTGATGCAGTTTTGCTTTATCTTCCAATTACTGCTGGATTCTCGTGTGACAATTTCATAGAAGTTTTTACTTTTGGTTGTTTTGGGGTTTGTTGTTGTTTTGATTTTATTTTAGATTGTGTTTTTTCTCTTGTGGGTTTATTTTGTCTTTTTTGGTTGGTTGGTTGGTTGGTTTTCTTTTATATATAAATATAAAATTTTGTTTCATATTCTGTATAATCCCTGGAAAGTGAGTAATTCTGCCTTATTTGTTTCGCTCTGATTTTTTGATGGAGGTACTAAACAGTTCTGCTTCACATTTTGATGTGAACCTTTGGATTTTGAATTTGATGCCCAGGATTGCTAATAGCACCTGATAACAGGCTTATCCTTGCATGATTGCTGTTGTCAGTTTGTAAAAAAATTAAGGGTAAGCCACATTCTGTGGTACACATGTGAGGGAAACAGAGCATTCCTCTTGCCCTGTGCCATGCTGGTATTACCATCCTCTGCAAAACAGGCAAGGAGGGATTTAAGTGTCGATGCTGTTCCAAAGGCTGAAAATCAGAAGACCTGTTTTGTATTTCTAGCTCTGCCTCTGACCTGCAGTGAGAATTTATGATCCTTCCTGAAAAGGGCAGCCTAGTGTGTTTGGAGTTTGACTACCTTTGTGTATTTGTCAGTAATCTCTGCTGCTGCCTGGTGACAGTTTGCTCTATAGAACAATGACATCTTTCTCCCAGGCTTAGGCAGAGGTTTTCCTCTTTGCTTTCTTTATTAGAGGCCTTTTATGGTTCCTGAGCTTCCTCTGGGACAGAACTCCCAGTACAGAGCTGTACTTTAAAGGACATAGCATAGTTCTTGATTGTAAATGGAATGTCATTTCCCTCTAGCGAAACTTCTCAATATCCTGACAGAGCCCAAGAATGTCAAAATCAAACCTAACAGAAAGAGAGCTAACTGCTTTATTCATACAAGCAGGGTCCAGTGTAAAGCCAAAAGCAATGTAAGACAGGTAACACCCAGGATCAAGGGGCCCCTGTGCCTTGCCTCTCTCATACTAATAACATAACCCCAGGTAAAGGGGGTGAGTGGAGGCAAGTTCATGGGCATGGTAGAAGGAGAGCACGTCCCTTACCTGCTTCTATTGCTCAGGTGCCTCTGAAAAACAGATATGAGGCCCTTCTGAAAGACAGTCAGTCTTCTTATAACCAGTTGGAAGGTGGGGGAGTGATGGAGAGGGAGGCTTGGAGGCATGTCCCACCTTGTAAGGGTGGGCGGATTCTCCCTCCACCCTCCACCCCTCCATCATTGCCCTCACTCAAGGGGTATGGATCCCTGGAATTTGACGTCCCCTCAAATGAAGACCTTTCTGGCAATTTGCCCATAGCCTGTCCCTCAGCCCCACAACTTAGGACTTCCTCAATAAGGAAGAAAAGGAGGGTTCTCATAGTAGGAGACTCTTTATTGGAGGAAACGGAAGGCCCAATCTGTAGGCCCGACCCAGCACACAGAGAAGTCTGCTGCCTCCCTGGGGCTCAGATTAAGCACATTAAAAAGAGAAGCTTCCTGATCTGTTGCACCTCTCTGATTGTTATCCTTTAGTAGTTTTTCCGGTGGGCTATGATGAGATTTCTGAGAGTAGCCTAACTACCATCAGAAAGGATTTCAGGGCATTAGGGAGATTGGTAGAAGGTTCAAATGCTTTTTTGCTTACTTCAAAAAGGTTCTTTGCTGTGAAGAAAAGCAAGGATAACATTTTTTTTAAAGCAGCTGACATACATTTTCTTAACTCATAGAGAAAGAGAATTGTGAGATTAAATTTGGTTACAGTTTTGGTTATGTTTGTCTATTTTATATACAGTATACACAGCTTCTTTTTGTTTGGAAAAGCATATATGTTAGCTTTTCCATCTGTCCTTGCTAGCATGACAAGTGTTGACAGTCATCAGATAATATAGAAATTAGTAGGTAGCACTGGTATAAAAGAGAACATACTATGAACTGTTATTGGCAAAGAATTTTGCTTAAAGCATTCCTCATTTAATGGATATAAGTGAATTTCATTTTGAAGTACATTTTAGATGTGTACACTGCTTATTTTAGCATCTGGTTCTTTGTCAAATTGGATGATATTCAAAACAGGATTTTGTTGGTCTTTTTCTTCTTGCCATCTGTTGCTGCTATACACTTTTTTTTAAGAAATAACTTCTAAATTAATTAGGCTATATAGAAAATGTGCTCTTTTTATGAAATGTTTAGACTTAAAAGAATAAGGAAAATTTTGTTGTAGCTTAATTCTATAGTATAACTTAATTCATATACAAAATTACTTTTAAAAAAACCAGTATTTCCTTTTAGATGTGTGTGTTAAACTGATAAAGCATGTGACTTAATCTTGTAAGAAATCTGATTGCTTACAAACCTGTAATAGAGTTTGCTATTTGAACACCAGGCAGATTATATAAAAGATGTAATTAGGTGCTGAAATAAAAGAAAAAGAAAGGAAAAATATGATCCTGAAATCTGGTTTTGTTACAAAACCTGAACCTTATTTCATATGTACCTTTCAGCCTTATTGAACAGAGTAGATAAATTATGTTACACCTTGAGCTCAGCAAATGTTACCAGCATAAGTGTCTCTAAGTAAGCAAGTAGCTTCCTTAACTTCACTCTGTGACTTGAGTTCCTGCATCATTTAATTATTTTAAGAATCAACTGTTAAATTATACTGGATAGGAGAATTACACATGCAGAAAATTAGAGAGTTTAATATCTGTCTCTACCACAGCATTTTTTTTCAAATGTAGAAATAGTATTAGTCTGGAAATTTAATGTCTGAATTCATCTTTAGAGCAAAGAGCACTCTGAGCCCTGAACAAAAAGATGCAGAAAAGGTATGTGACCCTATTGTTAAATACAGTCATATTCCACAGATAGAGACAGAGCCCGAATGAAATCCATGCTTTCTCACTTTTAAACACTTGTCGTTGCAATCAGCTTTAAACATGTTGTTACTCCCAACATTAACCATGTGGTATTTACCTGAGGAGACATTGTCTGAGCTGGAACAGGCTTCTTGGAACGATGTTCACATTGTATGCATGACCTGGGGCAGTGCCCAAGGCTGCATCTGTAATGCTTTCTGTGTGCAAAGAAATAAAAGATGTGTGGCAAAGTCCCTGAGTTGCTCATTTGCAATAACTGATACATTTGATAAATTCTACTAATGTCCTCTCAAAAACTGATGTATTTCCTAGATGTTAATAATTGGTTGGCAACTAATTAGTATCTTAGCCAACAACTGACTGAAGGCAGAGTTTCATAACTTAGCATGCCTGTGTAGAAGATGCAGTGTTTTGCAAGGGCAAAAAGGCCTAGACAGCTTGGCTGTTCCTTTAGTCAGTATTTCCACTCAAGCTTCATTTCATGACACTCCCACTTCTGTAGTGGTAATTACCATTTATTTCCAATTAGGACATGTTAATTGTCATAGTCCTTACAAAAGCTTGGGTAAGCATCATCTCTAGTTCCTAGCTAATAGTTGGTTTGAAGATTGGAGTTGCTTTTCTCCTGCTTAAAAGCAGGAGAAATTATTTTAAATATTTGTCAACTGGTGAAGTGTCAGATGAGTAAAGGACTGACTGTAGTGAGTTTGGTGTTGTGAAGGTGAAGTAAGGTGGAAAACTTCTGACTCCCAGCAGCATCAACTCAGAACACCAGAAGAAAAATGTTAGACAGACTCATTTGCAAAGCCTGTGTTCATTGATTAGAGCCTGAATCCAAAAAGTCTCACTGAAGTCTTGTGCTGCTAAGCAGCAAGCTTGGAAATGCAAAGTCAGGCAACCTATTCACACTTCAGGTAAAGAAGGACAAGCACTTATACCTTGAGATATGATATCCATAAAACCTAAAATGAAGAGTGCTTTGGGTCAGCTTCAGACTTTTGCTCCCTAAACTTCCCTCTCATATAATTTCCACCATACACTGGTGAAACTCCAGCTTTAAAATACTTCGTGGTTTTTACTTCCTGTTGTCCTTTTGGAACACTGTTACAGGAATTTATTCCTCTTGTGGCTTGAAACATGTTCCAATTATCAGCCTAAATTCCTCATGGCCAATTTATTCCCATTTGATCTGTATTAATGTTGTTCTTTAGCTTAAATAGTTCTCTCTCCCTGGAGTTTTATTGCTCCAATCTATTTATTAGATTTAATCTCTTTAGTCTTTGTGTTGCTTACTAATTTTCATATCATAGCTTCTGTATTCTCTGATGATCTTACTAGCTTTTCTGGGTATCTTTATGAGTTTGAACTATTTTTAGCTAATAGACAATTATTACTATACACCAAAATTATGTATTCCAAGGTTTGAGGTGATAAACAGAACCTAAACAGTCCTAATTGGAGCAGTAACAGAACTAAGCAGTGATAATACAGCAAATATTTTAAGGGTTAT
>VYZU01025660.1:3766-18580 GCA_013401355.1 Ceyx cyanopectus | reverse complement strand
GTAAAGTATTCACAAACCTGTGCCAAGGCAAGACATCTGGTCATTCTGCTTTGGTAATGACACTGTGTTTTGATGTTTCCTCCACTTTATATACAGCAGCAGGTACAGTTATGGCAATATTCTAATGAAACATTCATCATACACTCAAATGCAGTATCGTATGAAGGATTCAATCTGAGATACAAGTTTATAATGCACTGTTGCTGCACACTTAGCACTGCTAATGCCACTGCTCTAGCATCAGCCTTAGGCATGTAATGCCTGGCACTTTAGGAATGGTTATCAAAATCCATAAGCAGTTTGAAAAGAACATTTGAAGATAATTTTAGACACTTAAGGTAGGATCATGTCACCAAAATTTAACCAAAGATAGTTACTGAGGATTGGGTTAGTTACTTTTCACTCCCTTTAGTATAAGCAGAGAATAAGAGGAATTTCAAACTTGAAATTCTTTTTCCCTGACTTAGGGAAGGTGTTTAATTAGGTACTTTATTTGGAGTGAGATGAATCACCTAGGAGCCCTCATCCCTTGTCACTGTAAAGAGATCAACCTTGACTAACAACCTTGACTCTAACTTTTAGCCCCTTGAAGTTAACTTCTTACCCCCGATGTGCATTTCCCAGGCCTGCAACGTGATAAAATCAGCATTTTTCAGCTATGAGTAGCCTACTCTAGAGATGTTCTTTCCCTCTCTTGAGGAGAAAGGGCATGCATTTTTCTACAAAGAAAATATAAGTGCAGCCACTGTGACTGTGAAGCTACAGCTGTTCATGATACACACCATATTGAACACTAATAACACAGTCATGGAATTTATCATCTACTGTGAAGGAGATGTGAATACCTCTGTGTGTAATTGAAAAGAATGTAACTTCCTTTTTAAAAAAATATCACTGAAGAGTATAATTTATTATGTTTTTTAATTTAAAGTAAGGGAAGTTGTTATAAGAACACAACAAAAGCTATTAAACTTTGACAGCTGTTCTGCTCTGGTGAAATGTGAAACTGTGTTAATTTTAACCCAAATCACACAGAGATAAATTGAGGATGTCAGAACTTTTTGTTACAATATTTTTGCAGACTGAAATATTTCTTTGTCTTTTTTTGTCTTCAGGAATTACTTTGTTTCAAAATGGTAATTATTCTATAATCAGAAAACTGGAATAAGGAACTTTGATATTTGGGTTTGGGTTGGGTTTTTTTCCCCCTAGAATGGGCCTTTCATAAAGATCTGAAATTAGCAAGACTTGAAGAAAAAATAAATCATCCAAGAACTGAATTTTTTCGATCTTATAGGAGCTTTACTTAAAGGGTCATCTTGCAAAGGTGTTTTCATCTTGGGAATGATCATGTCAGTTGTCTGCTCCCTTGATGATAATAATCAGCACTTCTCACAGTTTTCATAAAATGGAGGATAGTATAAGTCACTGGAGATAATATTACTAATAAAGATACTGGGTTTATAGATATTTTTATATAATTTTATATGTGTTTTAAGACCTGCATTTTCCATGTGCTACAAAAGTGGCGGTGCTTTCTTAGAATTTAATAATCAGCCAGAACACCTTGGCATGTTCCTTGGAATTTTTCTCCACCTTCTTGCTTCATAAGAATACACAATCTGTTACAGAGGAACTGAAAAAAAAAAGATAAGCACATTAAAGCTGAAGTCTTAAAAATGGCTATACTATGAGCAGGTGACTTTTCTGGCCCGCTCAACTTTTCTAGGCCCTGGCAAAAATATCCGGCCTTCTCATGCTCCTCCCCAGTGTCAGCAAACTTGCTTATAAACACCTACAAAGGACATGATTTCATATAATTGAGACTGAGTGGCCAGAGAATCAATGAAGTCTGTGCTATTCAATGGTGTGTGTAATTTTTCATTCCAATATTTCACCTAGTGTCCCAGTGGAGCCTTTGTCTCTCAGCATCTAAATTAAGATTATGCTTTTACCTTATGCAAAAATTCCTTGGTGATATCAGATTTTTCTATGCCACAGAATACATCACAGGTAAACACTACAACCTGATCTGTCTGCAACAACCTGTGAAAAGTTTAGAGTTGTTTTTTTTCAGTGACTATCTTGTCTATGGGATTGCTCCTCTGACACTTTCCCAAGAAAGGGAAATTGCATGTGAAGTGATTTCTCCCCTTCTAGTAGAGGAGCAAATGAGAATGGATATGTGAAAACACTCCTGATAGAATATTTTAGACTTTATGCTCAAGCTGTATCTTAAACAAGGGTATCAAAAATACAGAAAGAGTCTGTCATACAAAATGAACCTTATGGGTATTCTAACAGGCACAAAGAAGGATGAGTGAGAGCTTAGCAAACTAACAGAGGCCTGAGAAATAAGATTTGATGACCTTTTAATCACTAGCTTTCACAGTAATTAGAGGAAGCTCATTTATTTTCCCAGTCCTTCAGTTTTGTTCTGTACAGTGGGGTTAATAACACTAGTTAAAATAAGTCTGGTAGGGAGAAATGGCTGCTGCTTGCAGTTTTTGATTAAAGAATCTCACTATCTATTTACTTTGGTCAAGTAAATGATATGTGTAGATACAGAATTTCAAATTCGTGACATGCTAAGGCACTCCTCTCAGACTCTGAGCAGAGGACCTATGTTACTTTATGAGACAACTATGCCATAAGCTAAAAAAACCCAACTGGACATTAAAGAGCATTTGACAATCTTCAAAGGAAAAGACAAATTATCACCTTTAAATTTGAAATGACAGATAATTATATCTTCCTCCCTTAGTCCCCCTTTAGTTCCAATTAGGGATGCTATTTCTCACTTCCTCTCCCAGAGTGCAGCCCAATGCTACGAAGCACTATTGAACAGCTGCCTTACTTGACCCATGGGTGACTGCTTCTTGGCAGGGGATGAAACAAGCCACACAGATTCCCTGACTACATCGCAGAGACATTGTGACAAGCCTAATTAGGTAATGCTCGAGGAGTGTTGTGAGATACTTGAATTTAAAGCATTATGTAAGGCCAAATTAATTATGAGTATTAATACAATTTTGATCTAAAGATTGATTTGAATAAGGGATAAAATAATAACAAGATCTTTGTGAGTCACATACAGCATGTTTTTCAACTCCATATAAAATATCTCCCACATAATTTAAAATGTTTCTGTAGAGTAGAGCAGGTCAGTGCTGCTCAGAAGTGACAGGAATATGTGCTGCCAGATGTGAGTCATCACTGAACTCCAGCACTTATTTCTTTGTTCACATTTCAAGCACAAGACACTCTGTTCCCTATGACAGAGCTGCCTGCAGATGTCTTGATGGAATGGGAAATGAGGAACACACCAGACAACTCAGGGGTTGTTTGGTTTTGTTTTGAAGTTTTGGGGGGTGATCTTTATTCCCTGTGCAGATCTTTGGTGACATGGCACAAGCATCCTTGTTCCTGAGTGAAATCCTCTCATTCTTGAAATCAAAGAAACGTTGCCTTTGACTTCAGTGGAACTATGATTTCCACCAAGTACATGTTTCAGTGCCATGTCCTTTCGGGTAAGGAAACATGGAAATAGTGGAAATTATGTGAATTTATGTAGCGATGTAGTCAATTTCCCTACAAAAATAGAAAAATCAGACTGAACCAAATTGGCTGATTTCAAAATTTGTCTTCACAGTTGGGTGGCCAGCGTGGCTTCTCACTGTGGCTTTTTTCTTGGTAAGCTTTATTTATTTTGTGGATTCCTAGTTTGGTATCGGATTTATTTAATGAAATCTCAGTGCATGGAGACTGGATTTCTAAGTTTAAATTTTTTATATTGCTAGGGTAGGTTATTTTGATTAAATACACATATCTACAGTATATTTAACATAGATGCTCTAGGTTGAACTAGGTTGCTACTTAGATCTGTACTGATTCTAAGAGGAGTCCACAGTAACTAAGTACATTTAGACAAGTGAATTTTATCATTTTACACTTACTTTTTCATAAGCACTTTAGGTTTTTAGTGACATAGGGCTGGAATGTTGATTTATTTAGTGTTACTGATCTAGTTACCAAAGAAATGTGAACACAGAATTGTACTTTAACTTTAGAAGTAATGCATGTCTGCAGACTCTTCCCACAAAGTCCACTTAGAAGGCCAGATTTCCACATGCAGACTTCCTTGTTAAGTAAAATTTGAGCTAAATAACTAAAGCCAAGCACATAAATGACATTCTGAACGTTTAGTTCTAGTCCTTTTTGTTTACTTCTGTGCCTCATTTTAATGAGATACATGTTTTTTCTGTATCAGGGATTATAATTACTCATGTCCATAGAGCAACTCACCAGACAGTATAATTACTGCTCGCTTGTTGGTTCATGGCAAGAAAGTCTGACACAGACTCTTAACATTTTAATTTGTTCACCTCTTGCTAGCACCGTACAGATCACCTATGTCTGCCCTAATTTTTCAATACAAAGAGATTAACCTCCTGCCACCATATCCTTTTCTGTGAGGAAAATATAACTAAGAATGAAGTGCAGCTTACTCACAAAGACAGAGCTGTCTGAATTGTCACCTGGTGCAGGGTTGGGGAAGTCACACAGGGCAGCTGGATGCACATGCAGCACAGCCAACATCACAGAGATGTCTGACGCCACAGAGACAGAAACAGACAGTGCTGGCTGCATAGGGATGGAGGGTGTTCTCTTTTTTTATAGAAACAATTCATGTAAGGTCTTGTGGCAAGCTATGTATCTCCTACAGCTGGAGAGATGTATTCAGGTTGGAGGTGACAGCCATTTCTCATGATCCACATGTAGATCAAGAATTGGTTTGATGTGGTCTCTGAAGACTTCTCGAAGACAAAGGCTACAGTGGGGATGTCCAGAGATCCTGCACCATATGCTCTCTGTAGGTGGAGTGCATGTCCATCTATATCCAAGTGGAACCTGGTCCAGAATTCAAAAGCACTTTTAGTGTAGGAAGACCTTGGACTGCCCCTTCCTCACCTGGAGAGTGGGTGCAAAGGGAGGGAGGGTGCTGCCTGACACAGGTACCCACTCCTTTGGTATTACACTGGCTTGTGCACTACTGACACTTCTGTTTTCTGTTTATTTCTGTATGGTGCACAGTTAATTTCCTCAGAAATCTTATTCTTCAGTACAACAATTTTCCTATCTTTAACATAACGTATCTGGTAAGACTTTATTGTTTGTACTAAACACTGGGCTAAACCAAACCAGTTAAGCTCTATCAAGCAATAGAAACTGGTAACAGCCCTTCTTTTTCTAATACCAGTGAAACCTGGGCTTCCAAATTGCTGAAAAATATCTGTCACTCAGACTTTCTCCGGGCTGAATGACTCTGTGTGTGAAGGTTTTCCTCCTCAGCAGGGGAGTCCTGACCATATCCTCAGAGCTGTACTGAGCGGCGAATAAGCACGAGCTTATTTTGGGAGCTACATTCCTAGCTATCATGCTGCCCAAGATTTCTCCATGAGGCCTTGTTAAGGTATGTGAACCCATATAGAGATGACCATCCTGCTCTCCATGCTACAACCAGATGAACAGAGTAGCCACTTCTTTCCCCTATACACTTCTTCCCTTTCACTGTGTCACCATTTATAGCTTCCTGCACTGACTTCAGAAAAGCTGTCTCAAAGACAGTGTGGAACAGCAGGATTTCTTACA
The DNA here is from genome assembly GCA_013401355.1 of Ceyx cyanopectus. Taxonomy (NCBI): domain Eukaryota; kingdom Metazoa; phylum Chordata; class Aves; order Coraciiformes; family Alcedinidae; genus Ceyx; species Ceyx cyanopectus. The sequence goes on along the minus strand of VYZU01025660.1, from coordinate 12,928 downwards.
TGTCTTTCTTCTTCCTGAAGATGACTTACATTTTATCACAACCATTTTAGCATTAGAAGCCAGGTGCCATACATTGTCATTAGGAGCTTTGCTGAATGTGACATCTCCTTTTCTATTGAAGTGAAGCAGAGATTATAATTAAATCCAGTAGCAGAAGCCTCATGAGAATTATATACACTTGCAATTTTAACAACTTAAAAGTATCACTTATGCCTGAATTTATCCCAAAATGAGACATTACAAAACAAAAGTAATTTTTTCAAAAATTTGTCCTCATTACAGAAATGCTAGAAGTGGTAAGAGAAGAGTGAGTGACTCGTTTGTAGATATTACTCCTTCTTTTTTAATATCTCTTAGTAGTAAATGTTCACAAACAACCATAAATTAAGCTCATTCTGCATATTTTGCATTCATTTTACCTGTTTCTTTTATATGACTTATGCCTCACTGTATGACTTTAAGTGGTTTGCCAAAATTGCTTCAGAAGAGATGATTCTGTAGTATCTGCATATATTTGATATATATATATCTTCAGAATTATTTGTTCTTCTGCATATTTAGTTACGGAATAAAGACTGCTTAAGCTTTTATTGAGGCAACTTAAGTAATTTCCTTATAACAAATTGAATGAAAACCACAGTATGAAAAGAAGATTTAAAGATAAGAAAAAAGCCTTTTCATGAGAACACAATTCTTGAATAATTTCAGCTCTGACAGTGAATTCTTAGTTATTTAATGAAATCCTAGTGAGCAGTAGTTTTTATTTTATGTGTCAGGATTTTGCAATATAGGAGAATTAACTTTGGTCCTAATGTGTGCTCTGGGAGTGAGGTACTGGGAAAATATTATAGCTGGGCATTTCAAACTTAATTTGCTGAGTTGTCTTTGAAGGTACCTTGGGTTCTGATAACAGCAATTTCTCTGTCAGACCATGCACATGTGCAGGAAAAAATGTGTTACTGTTCTTCCCTTCCACACGCACTGGTTATGTTCATGCATACTGATACACAAACAGTCTCTGCAGATGTCTCTCCAGCATCGCTGTGACTCAGCTGCATCTATTCACCAACCTGCTATGTTCACTCCAACCCCTTTTTGCCATCACAGCAGCGCAGAGTCCGGACACGCTGCTGGCGACACACACTGCAAGTGCATGGCCTCCCACACAAACACTTTGGCACAGGAGCTGGTGTCAGGACATTTTTGGGGTGCTCGTGGCTGCTGTGGTGCACATCAGTGAGTGACTCTCACTGATCATTGCCTGACACCTCCACCCAAACACTCAGGTCAGCACCGTACTGTTGGCCGTACCTGTACCCCAGTGAGGTAAGGTCTGCAATAATGAGTTAAGCTGATGAGGTTGCAATTGCTCTCACCTAACCTCAGCTTTCTAAAGGTTGGAGATCTAGACAGTGCTCTGTTCCCTTCCCAGCTAATGCAAGGAGAAAGGAACAGCTATGTCCTGAGCCAAAGCTCCAGGTGGATCTCTGCTCTCCAGCGGTGTCTGTCCTCCTACAGGGACATCACTTGGCTAACACTAACTGCATGTGGCACTGGGAGGTCTCAAGAGTTCACAGAGACAGAGCTTGACTTTAATGTGCAGCAAAATCATTTTAGCGTTAACAGAACCTTTCTCAGAAAGCAAGTTGCCCTACATAAGGAAAGATCTGTTCACGGTCCTCCCAGAATCTGGTCGTAATATTTCAAATTTTTTTTGCAGATTATAAAATTCAAGAGCAATAGAAAGAAGAAGTGTTCTCAACGATGAAGAAATAATGTTGTTAGAAGTTAATGAAATAACTTCTAAATTGTTTTACACCCATTTTCTGAAAGCCTAAACCCAGACTGAGCTAACTCAAAAGGACAAAAAGAACAAAAATACTAATTTCTGAATATTAATAAAATAAGTAAATCCACAGTAACATTAAGCAAAATTAAAAATGGAACCAAGAACACTAGAACAGATAGTTTGTGTACAATCTTTAAGAAACACAGATAAACAGTAGTTTATCTGTGTTTCTTGAAGCCTGTTGGAAGTATATAAGTATAAAGGAGAAACTGAAAGTGTTATTATTCATAAATAAATGCATTTAAAGTAATATTACATACATAATTTCATTGAATATTGATCCACTTAAAAGCTGTACAGCATAGAAGAACTGTGCTCTCTCTACGTGAAATACTTCATAATAAATAAGTGAACCACTGAGTAGATCCATCTCAAAATCATCTTCAAAAGAAGAAAGATGTGATCACTGGGTCAAAAAAAAAATCAGTCAAATCTGTCACTGTTCAAGATTATACTATTGTTTAGTGTCACATGAAGCTTTCTCAGACTTTTTTACTCATATCACAACTTTTTAATTCTTTACATTAAAGATGTATTTGAATAAAAAGCCAAAGTCACGTCTTTCATTTGCAAAACCCAAGTCCTATCTTTCATTTGAAAATAATACATAGTTTGAAATTTTATTGAACACATCTCATCAAATGGCATGTCTGGTACCAGAATATGATTGTAAAGCACTTCCAGTATAGTGAATAATTTAATTTTATTGTTTTTAATAAAAAAGTTACTCACTTTCTAGCACTAGCACTCTAACACTGAATTTTTACAAATACACTTTCTGTACCTTTTTTTTTTATTTTTTTTTTTGTGATAGAGATGTTTTGACTGATCTCACAGTTTTAAAAGTCAGTGGAAAGCCTCTGTTTCCACTGAAGTGGAAGCCTTCATCGGAGACTGATTTTTCTACTTAAAGCTAAAATAAATATAGAAGCATGTATCTCAATATGTTTAGATCAACCTTTTCTTCTGCTCATAATCAAAGAACTTGGGAGTGGAGAACTTGGGAGAAGATGAGAGCTTTCTATGGGACATAAGAGAACAGCACGGGAAAAAAAAATAATAAAACCCCCTATAGTTCCTCCTTAAAATCTTTGGAAGACAAACTCTGCCTCCCCCTTCATGCTTTATGGATGGAGGGGTTTGAGTTGATTAGTGACAGAGGTGATTCAGCATAAGGACCATTTATTGAAATGAGGAAAAATAGCTCTCCAGGTCAAATACTTCCATATCCTTTCCCTTTTTCAGTGATTAATCAGTACTTACTTCTGAGAAAACGTGACTATGTTTGTTGCGTATCTTGTAGTAGCCGGAGGAGGAGAAAGAGTGAGAAGAGATGACTTTCTTCACGTAGATGCCAAAAAACCTCCCTTTATTAATTTACAGCTCTTTTTATACCCTTTTACCTCCAGACAATTGGACAAGAAGCCAGCCACCCCCTGGGGTGATTGGCTGAGGTGTCACAACAACCATAACCGAAACATCTTTCTATTGTTTTACAAACAGCCGCCACCAAGGTCACACAGCCGGTGAGAATCTTCTCGATCCCACGAGAAGGAAACTTCCAAGCAGTAGCCATTTTAGCATCCACATATGTTGATTTTTGTTGCAAGAAGATCATAGCTGTAAACATGTTCAACTGGCAAAGATTTCAAGAGTATATATTATCAATTTGCATAAGAGCTAAATCTTTACCGGCAAAATTTCACTGGGATTTGCTTGATTCTGCAAAATGCAGTTCTGAGCTCTAGATCAGCAGACTTGTACCAGACATACACAGCTCTAAGCAGACCACAAGTCTGATGTATGAGTGAAGGTTTTACTCATCCCCAGTTGTTTCTGTTCCAGTACCTTTTTTTTAATTTTTATTTTAAAAGTTATTTTTAGGTGATACAAAAGTCCTTTCTTACACTGTATCCATCCCATAAAATGCAAAATTGATCATGAATGTGTATAAATACACACACACATACATGTCCATACGTGTGCTCTAAGATGCACATGACATCATTTGGACTCCAATTACTTACATTCAGAAAGAGGAACTGTTTGACACAAGAACTTCTAAATGCTCATATTGAACTGAAGAGGTGGGGATATATATTTTTAAAATCCACTTGGTGGATGAGGGAATGTCTGTGGATGTTGTCTACCAAGACCTTAGTTTTTCTATCATCCTCCTGGAGAAACTGGCTGCTCATGGCTTGAACAAGCATACACTTCAATGAGCAAAAACCAGCTGGATGGCCAGGCCCAAAGACTTGTGGTGGTGAATGGAATTAAATACAGTTGGTGGGCAGTCACAAGTGATATTCCCCATGGCTTAGTACTGGAGTCTCTTTTCTTTAGGATCATTGTAAGTGATCTAGATGAGAGGACTGAGTGAACCCTCAGCAAGTTTACAAATGACAAGGTTAGGTTGGAGTGTTCATCTGCTTGATGGTAGGGAGGCTCTATAGAGGGATATTGACAGGCTGGATCAGTGGACCAAGGCCAATGGAATGAGTCCTGCACTTGGGTCACAACTCCAGGCAATATTACAGGTTTGGAGAAGAGTGGCTGGAAAGTGGCCTAGTGGAATAGGACTTGGGGGTGTTGGTTGTCAGCCAGCTGAACATGAGCCAGCAGCGTGCCCAGGTAGACCATGTGACCAACAGCATCCTGACTGGTATCAGAAATAGTGTGGCCAGCAAGAGAAGGGAAATGATTATCCCCAATTACTTGGCACTGGTATCAGTGAATAAAGTAATTGAAATGTCCAAAACTCCCCAAAGTCTTAGATGATTGGATTTCTTCTGAAAGACCTGTTTCGTACTTAACTAAATTGGCAGTGTTCAAGAAAAACTGAAAAGCTATTAAACTAAATGAATAATAAGCTAAGTGAATAAAGTTAATAACTCAAAAACTGTCTTTTTGTTAGTCAGCTTCTTGACAACCAGTTTTAACCATCAGCTCTAGTGTCTGACTGGGAAAACTCCTGGCTCTAGATAGATTCTTAGAGAAGAAATTGCAACATCAAAATAACAAATGGCTTCCATGTAGCTTTAAATTTTCATTTTCTTTCCTTAAATTATAGAAGGAGATGGAATTTTATTCTCTCATATATCAACCAGGAGCTAGGAAAATTTAGCAAGAACAGCCTGGTTAGATGGTTACACATAACATATTGAGTATTTCAATAGGATGTGACATGCTGTGTATTGCAAATGGCATATGGAAATGACACTTTAATGTTAAAGACCTTTAAGAAATTGATGGAACTTACTGGCTAGTCCACAAGTCAGTGTTGAACAATATCAGTGGTCAGTCCCTTTCTTTTTCCATCACTTTAGTTTGTGCTTGTCATTAATGATATCACTTAACTCTTTATTGAACCTCCATTTGCCTGTTTTCTCATTCTGTAGATGTATTTCTGTTCCCTGTAGCTGAGTACACACAGAATAATATAAATACTGTTCTCTTTGAAATGTAGTGTCATTATGAATACTTAAGTACATAAAAATCGTTTGGATTCAGAGGTCAGTATATATGGAGTCAAGCCAATTTCAGATGCTGTTGTCAAAGTATTCTCATTTTTCCACCTAGGTTTGTACATTCATTGAGTTATATGATTGCATCATTCATAAATAATACTGGGATCACATCCTGACTTTGTAATTTCTGCTGGTTTTATAACAGTATATGGTCTACTTCATTATATTAGAAAAATAAGGAGGATAAAAAAGAATTGTATTTTCTATTTACCATTGTTCAGCATACAAAATGCTACTCTGAGCTATTTGAAATTCTACCTGGAAATGTTAGCACTAAATGGTTGTTGAAATACACACAGAGCACAAAGGAGAATTATATTAACTAAAACGGAAAGACTGATGTAAAGCATAAGAAAACCTACAAATTATTAAATATTCCTTTAACATCATCCTGTCCTATAAGGTAGCTGTGAATTTAGATTACCTTTGTTGGAAGAAATACCAAGTCAAATGCCATTACTTCACCCTCTCATTTTAAAAGATGCTGCACAATGTCAAAATGCTTTATTCCTATAATTCAGCTGACATTTTATTTTTCAGTATGCCTTTTTGTATGTGCTATGAGATTTGTTTTCATGAAATCAATGCAAAGAAAAAGTACAGTAGTAATAAAAAAAAGAAAGTCAAGTAAAAATAATCTATATATAGTCATCTCTCTGTAAAAATGCCAAATATCCTTGACACTGGGATAACTGGCTGCTTTTTGTGACAAAGGGTATAGAGGAGGCATTAGTTCGCTCAGAACCTAACAAACAGCTTTCATTGGCATTCCTTCATTCAGAAACTAACAGCTTTCATTGGCCATACCCAGACTTATCAGGTTCTTGCAGCAAGAAGCCCATCTGCAGATGAGCTGCAGTTCCCTCCACATCTCTGTGATCCCTGACCACCTAACTCTTGTCACACAAAATCTACAAGGATGTGAACAGAATGATGTGACTTGTCCTCTTTTTTTAGAGGTAGGACAGGAAAAAAATGCACTACCTGTGGCTGGGCTGGTGCAAACAGTGTTTGTTTCTTGAATCATGATTCCCTTGCATCACCCATTGCTTTAAATAATGCAATTAGACTCACTCTAAATGAGAAATCACTTTATATTACATCTGTGAGCAATGTTGCTGTAGTGGAAATTACTGTCAATGAACGAAGGATGGATAAACAGAGGCATTTTTCTGGTGTGCATGGTGTCCTCTTATTAATATCAAGAAGCAAAATCACTTATCTTTCTGGGCAGGCTGGGGAATACAAGCAACTGTGGCTTTTTGTTAGCTCGTTTACACAAGCACATTTACACAAGATAAATAGGCACATATTCTTGTATCCTCACTGCATGAACAAGACAAGATTTCTGGAGCTCAAAAGAAACAAGCCCAGGGGGACTGTAGATATTTATTTAATCACAGGACAATTTACCTGATTTTCTTAAGCTATTTGCTCACTGGAGTTCAAATATATCCATAACAAGGAATAAGCAATTCAACAAACTTTGAGATTTAGACATGAAAACAAGCCTGTTTTATCTGATTAAGTAAATTAAGGGAAAAATTTGCAGCCACTCCCACATATAAAAAAGATAAAAATCCTCCCCTCCCTTGCCCACCACCACACACATACACCTTGTCTCCAGGAACATAAGAAAGAAACTTGTCAGTTATCAAAACTTTTAACACTAAGACTGGGATTAGACAGAACATAGAAACATCTTTCAAAACTAATGCAGTAAAGAAATATGGCAGTAATAAAGGCAGGTTTGTGCTTCATTTTAATATTTTCACTTTTTTTTTTTTGATACTGGTTTGCAATATGGGCATCTCATTAGAGTCTAAGCTACAAAGAAAGCTTCAGGATAATAAATCTTGCTTTAGGCACCAGCATTTGAAGGGAAAAGGACAATTTAATATTTTAAATCAGTGGAACTGTGTGTGGGCAGTAAGGAAGAGGGGCTTATCTGTAGATTTACTGTGAAACAATTACGCTTCTGTAAGCTCTAAATCCCTCTCCTGCTTACAATTAAAGGCATAGATAACTTCTTTATGTACAGCAGCTGACAGTTCAGATGATGGAAAGCCAATATCTATCAGTCTCTGTTTACTTCTTACTCTGTATGGAGAAAATCAGCCATATATGGAATCCATCTGGGACAAAAAGAGCTTGACTAGAAGTGTAGAGATCATTTCCAGTATGAAACTGTTTCATCCATCAACTCTTTCCAACGAGACATCTGATTCATTTGCAAGGCAGAAAAGGAGTTACCACAGCAGGAAGCCAACAGTTCAGTGACAGGGGGAAAACTTTCAGGAAGATTTTCAAGCTCCTAAATGACTTCCTGAAAGCCCCTGCACTGTTCTTGATGGTTCTTTTGTTTGTTCTGTTTATCCACAGAAAAGGTACTTGACAGAAAGCTTGACTTTAACTTGCCTTTTCATTGATATGGAGAGCAGGGCAGAAGGAAAGAGTGTGGGATATTGACAGGTACAATGAATCGATTCTTGAAGACTTCCTTCAGTTCGTGTTTTACAGTTCATACAAAAACTCTTAAACATTTCAGGAACACCAGAATGTGTTCTGCTGTATCTAGCTGTTAAGCTCTTACCTCCATCTATTAAACAGAAATATTGTACTTATTTCTATATCTAAATTCATTTTATTTCCCTAGTAAAATTTATCCTATTCCCCAATAAATATTGCCTCTAATGAACATTACTGCTCTTTTTTAGAAGGGAAACTCATGAAAGAGATCCTGCTGGATCCAAAGCATCCTATGGCCCTCCTCAAACTCTCTGGAGATGAAGAGAATCTCCCACTGCAGGAGCAGGGAGTAACTTCCTGATGGACTTGATCTATGTGACACCTGGATTGTCAGAATAACCACTTTTATAACTCTGCTTTGTGTTCTTACTTTTCCTATTAATCTCATATCTTACAGGATGTAAAAGAATGACTGACAAACTGAACTGTGCAAATGGGAATTCAAATGAGAATTTTGACTTTCCTTCAAAATATCAGAAAAAACATCACAATTTTCACATTACTTTTCAGATTTCTCTATCTTTCCTCCCCTTGTCTATTAATTTCACAGGATATTCCTGTCTGATCCTTATCTGTCATAAAGATTTTGCAAGGTATTTGTTTAAGGGAATCTTAATGAAAATGGCTAATAACATCTCACTCAGATAACTGTGGATTAAATAACTGAGGAGACCTACAAACTGTCCTCCATCTGCCAACATTTGGGGGTCCAAACCCAGATGCCTGGTGCTTGAAACTTGCTGTACATGCAAAACTGCAAGAATCAGATTGCACATGTAGTGTCCAATTGTCTAGGTTATGTGCTGGCCTGGCCCATCAACTACATGAAAGCCTAGTAAATTCCTGCTAAAAGCTGGAAAGCAGAAGGTCTTCCTTTTGACCTCAGAGGAAATGTACCAGTTTCCTGGGACTTGACCCTGTAAGGTCAACTGCTGTCAAGGGAAATGTGGAAGGAGTTGAATGAAACCTATGAGCAAACCTTTTTGAAAAGAGTCCATTCTGTCCCTCTGTTGATACTGCAAGCAACTCCTTGACTTGCAAAACATTTGCCCGAAGAGACATAGAATCTAAAATATTCAGAAAATCTGGATATCTTTTATAGAATCATAGAAATGTCTGGGTTGAAAGGGACCTCTAGAGGTCATCAAGTCCAACTCCCCTTGCTGAGAGCAGAAACATCTTCAACTAGAGCAACCTGCTCGGAGCCTTGTCAAGGTCCCACCTTGAATGGCCACCAGGGCCTCAACCGCCTCC
>VYZU01025657.1:0-12350 GCA_013401355.1 Ceyx cyanopectus | reverse complement strand
TTCTGTGATTCTGTGATTCTCCCGTTTTTATAACTGTTTTTTTTTTTCTGAGCTGCTCTGAAAAACATAGCTTCAAGAGTTATCTGTACATCTCAGTTCAAAGCCTGCAGCCACATGCAGTGTGAGAACGCTGACTGCTGGAGAAGCAGCACCCAAAAACCAGACAGGAGACAAAAATTCAAGACAGATCTGTAGCTAGGCTGGTGGAATTGTCTGCAAATTGTTTCAAACCTGTAGCAAGCTCTTGTATAAATATGCTTGTTAATTCAGCTTAGTTTGATGTCCCATCCATAACAAACAGACCACTGTGACATTGCATATAGTGAACAATGACTGTGCTTCTCCAACTACTCTCAGCTGTCTTCTATGGAACAGAGTAAGAATTGTATGCATGTGTCAAAAGACAGAGCTAGGTTCTTGATAAAAAAGGAAGGAAATGGTTCTTAATGCTAAGCAGATTTGCATTTATATTTTACTAATAGTGCAAGGAGAAGGATAAACCTGCTTCTAAGGCAGAGGCAATAGGTAGGCAATGTCAAAAGCCATTTTCCCCGCTTTTGGCACGTTTTTATTAGCAGGATGCTCTGTCCCTCTTTTGAAGCACTCAAGAAAGTCCTGGGTTTTGTTGCACTGATTATAAACAATGCAAGATACAGAATTCTCTAATGTGCACTTGTGCGGAGTCAAGGAGCTGGGCTGTTTGATTTCTTCCAAGTCACAGGACATGGAACTTTTGCAACTTTCCAACTTATTTCCAGCGGAAATAACTGTAAAGTTTTCCATCCAAACTGCTGAAGAATGAGAGCACACATCAAATATAGTCAAGAGTGCAAAAGTGACTTAGGCCTTTGTTTCTGTAAACAAGTACAGTTTACAATGTCACCACTTTGTTCCCATCTACATGTATCTCAGTTCTGTTTTCCTTTTTTTTCCATCACACTTATTCATTCTGTTTGACAGGCACCCAGTGCGCCAAGGTGTGGGATCTCATCTGCAAATTAATGCTGATGCTCTTTGTGATGAGTTAACTGCTAATCTTATAAAACTGGAAAAGGTAACTCCCTGTAATATAATGCAAATGCTGATTCAGTAATGAGGTTATTGATGGATTTCTATAGTCTATTACTTAGAAAAGTACCAAATTACCGCCAGAAGCTTGCATATTTGCCTAGACTGCTTTCTGAACTATAAATCAGCCCAAGTAAAAGCACTGTTATGTGTAAATGTTTTGCCTTGAGCTGAGGCTGACAACTAAGAATACTAATCAGCTGGACACTTCAGGGGTGATTATTGCATGTAATGGTCTTGTTATTTTTTTAGTCCATCAAAGTTAAGAGTCCTGAAATTAACTTTTATAAGGATTTGACGAACATTTCTTCTGGGATTTTGTTGAGTTTTGTTTTGTTTGTTTTTTTTATTTATCAAGAATTTTCATATGCAGTTGGCCTCCTCAGATGAAGTGGCTGAAATTGACTATTTCACTTTGGTAACACAAGTGCTGCTGCACCAGTTGTGTAATTCCCTAATACCTGGCCCTTAACTTTTTACTGTTCTCTAATTGAAAACCTATACAAAACAAGTGAATGTGCAAACCTTATTTCCACTTTAGGTGTTGTGGTGTGCTAACTGTAGCTAGCAGTTAGATGCCCACCCAGCTGCTCTTCCACTCTCTCTTCCTAGCAGGGCAGGGTGAGAAAATAGGATGAGAAAGCCTGTGGATTAAGATAAGTTACCATTGCAGACAAAACAGACTTGACTTGGGGAAAATCAGTTTAATGTTTTAAGTGCCAGTTAAAATACACTTGGTAGTGATAAAAAATGACAATACATTTCCTCCCCTTGTGCCAGATTCAAATTTACTCACCCCATTCACTGTCCCCTAAGTAAGGCTGGTGGGGGATCCCAGTCCATACATAAGAATTTTCTCTCCACCACTCCTTTCTTCCCACATTTCCCCTTGCTGCAGCATGAGCTCTTTCATGGGTTACAGTTCTTTATGAAATAATTACCTGCTTTGGGATGGGTTCTTCATGGGCTTCAGCATAGACTTCTCAACCATGGAGCACCTCCTCCCTCTCCTCCTCAGAACTTGGTGTTCCTTCTGCTGTTTCTCACTCTCTTAGTCTCCTTCTTTATCTACTTGATGTTTTTCACCTTTCTTTAATACACTTTCTCATAGGCTACACCACTATATTGGCTGAGTGCCTTAGCTATATGCCCTATGGTGGATCCTTTAGGGGCTGCTGGAACAGCTTTGTCCAGTCCCTGTCCTCTTCCCACACCAGATGCTTCTGCAGCTCCTTGTCCTGCCCTTGCCCCCAAACATTGACAACAGCACCAAGCATAGGTATAGGAAATGTTATGTGTTTGGAATACATATACTGGCCAACCATGAAAGAGAAGGCATTAGTGGAGTGAAAAAAAAAGTTACTTTAATTCGTATGTGCTTAATTCACATGGGATATTATCGTTTCTAAAACTGAGTGTAGGCCAAGATATTTCAACACCTTTTTTTTTCCCAAGCCAAGTTTCTCAAGTAGTGTAAAGCTAGAGTTATTATCACTGTTTACCTGTGTGGCGTAGGTATTACAAAGACTGGCAGAAATAGGTTTTTCCTTCCACATCTCCACCCCCTTGGCTGTGAAAGTCTAGAATAATGCTAGCATAACCCCTCTGATGCTGTGAATAATAACAATATGATTACCAGATATAATCTTCAGCCAAATAAGGTCATTTAAGAAGTTACTGCTTTCCATCTGTCTGTGACAGGCTGGCAAGATGGTTCATGGGAGATGTCAGTTCATTTCCAGTGGGAAGCTAGCCAGCTCTTTTGCAGCAGCTCTTTCCTGCTCCCTTATATAGTCTCTTTTTGGAGAGAGTAAAAGGAAGCTGGATGGTTGGATCATTCAGCCATTCCAAGAGTGGTGACCCTCTGTCCTGAATTAGAATCTTAAGTCATGTGATTTTTTTAGTTAGTGGCTACAGGATTGGACCCTTAAAGTCTTACCTTGTGTTTGCCATGTACTCAAACACAATCAGCTGCTGTGCATACAGGCTGAATGAGTACTGCCTGTAGATGCACATTGCCACATCCCAGTCCTCTGTGATCTAGATAAGCAGTTGAGAACAGCAGGTTTGACTCTACTCTTGTACTGCAAAACAGGTAGAAATCTAATAGGATTTATATTCTCTAAGCAAAGTTACTGCATTTACTTAACTTTTACATATGTATGCCTTAGTGGAAAGTGATAGTCGATGGCTGCAGCTGACTTCAGCAGCAAATGTAGCATAAAAGTTCCAGTGTAATTTGTAGCATCTCCCCTTGCTTCCTGTGTAACCACAGCATTGTAAACTAGAGCACAGAAATTATCTCAGTGAAAAACTGAAATCTTTGGTTAAAAATTGTTAAGTGCAAGATTATATTGCAGGAACTTTTTCAGTGTGACCTTGTGATTTTTACAAGCTCTACTTTATACTTGGAGCCAAGGAATTACCATGGCTTAGCAGAATTTTGCTTTGGCATTTAAGTGTATTTAACAGGTTGTTAAAATTCATGTTTATCAGATGATAAAGAATTACAGGGAGCAAGGGAAAACACCACCTAATGCTACTCATTGCATTACTCTAATGTAGCTTACTAAAAGGAATTTCCTGCTTATGCGTTAAGTAACTTCTACAAAATTAGGTGGTTTGTGCTGTTTTCCTTTCCCTGAAATGCCCCTCTTGAAAAAGGTGTGCATTAGGGCTAGAAATCATGACACAGCGTTAAGTGGTGTAGGAGATACAATGGCTCCTTGAATTTAAGCCTATAAGTAGCTGTGACTAAGCCTTCTATAGTGAGTGCTGGTTTACTAAGATACAGAAAACACTTGTGACAGGGGATGTTGACCCACTATATTCCTTTCTCTCTGCTTTTAAGGACAGGGAGATTAAAGTAGGATAAATAGGCTGTGTAAAAGAGGTCTGTGCAAATCATCTTTGAGTATGCAACTAACTGACACTGCCTTCAGTGCAACTAGGGGCTTCCACTAGCCAGGCTTGGCGTACTGTGGGTTATCTGCTAATGATGAGAAGACCTTGTTTTGCTGCACATGTGTCATAGCCATTCATGTAGCTGAAGCTGTTATAAAACTATTTGAATTGTCCACTTAAACCTAAAAGCTGACTTTGAATTCTGAGGCTTTTACTGGGTTTTGATCAAGTCAAAATTAATTGGGTTTCATGTCACTTTCTAGCTCTAGGTTGTTTTTTTTTCTATCATATATTCTCATAGCTAACAAAGGAGAGAATCTGTAGGAGGAAATTGCAGGAGATACTCATACTATGAAAGCTAGATATGCTGCTGGTTGATTGTATCCAGGTGTTTTCTTTGACTCTGGTGCAGGAAGCATTTCACCAGAATACCATTGGTATGAATAGTTGTGGCAGAATTAATGTGCATAATATGTCCTGATTTTTTTTTTTATGCAATATAACAATCCCTGCCTCTCAATTATTTTTCTTTCTCTAAGATACAGAACAACTTACAGAAACTGCTTGAAGATGGTGAATGAAACGTTGATGTTCTTGGACTGTTCCAGACCTCAATCTTCTCTATTGACAAATAGTTCCAAAGGATCTCTGCTGGCCAGAGTTCAAGCTTCTTTATTTTCAGTCCAAGCCAAGCTTAAACTACTGTAAAGATCATGTCATAATACAGAAAGTCAGTTTATTCTTGAGCATATACCTATATGTTTTGAAAACATACGTGTTTCGATCTGCATGTATCTATATGTTTCAAAAAATAAGGGGATTTTTCCTTCACTGTTGTGTGTGAATTAATGGATTTTATAGCATTTTTGATTCAAGAGTTGCTTACACCAATGTAAAGCTACAGCAGCTCCTTTTACCTCAGCATTTGCTTTCTGCCTAGTATCATAAAAGTGTGAAAGGGAAGATTTTCAGTCATGACTTGTGATGAAGTGTTGTCTGAATGAGCTATTGTCTGTCTCAGCTATGGTTATGGTTTAGTCCTGTGCTCTTCATTTCTACTTCTACTTTGTGCCCTGGCATACCAAAGACCAAGCAACAGAGACCTCTGGATTTATGTGAAGTTCTGAATGTTCAAGGTATGCTCAGTTCTCAGGTGCTGTAAAAAGGCTCAATGCTACTTTCTGTGGCATTGCATCACCTCAGAGGATGAAGTCTGTTAATATTGGGCATTTAATTTTCATAGATGTCAAGCCAGGGATATATATGGACTTGCCAACTTACAATCAAGTTGCTTATGAATAGCTGTATGGGTGTGGCATATCTGCACAATTTAGAAATGCTAGAATTTTTGACCACCCTTGCCATTTCTGTCTGTTCAGGTAATCAGTGTGAAGCCCTTCAAATCAGCTTTCCTTGGAGTTGGATGGGGTTTTGGTTATCTGAGCAAGTGTAATTTATTCTCCATTTGATGGAAAACTGGTCTTGTTATGTGACTCCAGGGACCATATATTTCCACATAATAGGAAATGGCAAATTAATAATGAAGCACCACAATCAGTAGAGTGACAGGAAAAACGTAGCCACCTGCTTTGCTATATCAATCTATTTTTCTTTCACAGTGCCTACAATAGACTAACTGGGGATTTTTAGCTTTCCAGTAGTTTTTAAAAAGCACTATTTAGAATAATAACAACTAGTATCTGTGAAGTAACAGTATTGTTTATAATATGCTATGCATTTTATAACCATTTCTGTGAAATGTACCTACTTTGTTTAAATAAACTTTTTTAAAACAAGTGAGTCAGTCCCGTGATGTGGATCCATCTGTCAGTTTTAGTCACATGGGATACTCATGATGGTGAGGCTCATGCCGTGCAGTACAAAGATTGTGTGCAGCCCAGTACCTGACACAAAGGGTTGGGAGCTGTGTCCTGCTCATGTGCTTCCTCTCACTCAGCTGCATTCAGGGTCTTCCCACACTGCAGTGACAGAGCAGTAGGAGCAAATTTATCCTCCAGAGCTTAGAGGAAAAATTGTTTTCTCAGTGATTCCTCCTTGAAGAATATTGGATGAGTACTATAATGTTGAGGCAGCTTAGAGAGCCCTTTGTGCTCTCTAATGTGTCTGCCTGGCTCAAGATACAGTCTGATCATGGTCTGTCAGAAATCTCTGAGATTTGGCTGCTCTCCTTATTGCAATCTATGCCTTTCCTTCCCCAGCTATCAAAAGATTATTGGAATACTTAGTTTTACAAGAAAACTGTTGAAATCAGTTGTATTTTCTTCCTTTTCCATCCTTTTCCATATTCTCTTCTTCCACAGTTACAAACAGCTTATCCTTTCCCTTCTGTACTTACCTCCTTTTAATTCTGTATCAGTAACAACTCTGTAGATCTGCTTAAGGTTTAAAAATCGATGTCACAAGTCACCTTAATCAAAAGAACTTCAAAGAAATTTTATTATATCCAGCAGCTGAACTGAGCTTCTTACTCCATTGTGTCAGCAGGGATGTGCTTTACTATAAGGAAAGAAGAGAGGGATAATATTTAGTACGTGCCTTATGTAAAGCAGGCAGTGTGACCCTTGTTAGCCACAAATGAACTAAATAATTACCATAGTGAATGAGTAATTGGAGGTGGATGCATGCCCATGTCCACTGTAGCAGTGTGCCAGGGGAGGCGAGTGGACAAATATGTAACCAAGTCTTTCAAATGGAGGAGACACAAATTGCACTCCTGAGAAAGAGCTGGTATTTGTGACTTTGTGGTCACACCAGCTCACTGACACCATTCAGCGTGGCCACCTCTTCTCTGCAGTTGGTACCCTCAGTCCTTTCCTAGAGGGAAGAGGAGGATGGCTGTAGGATGTCATACTGTTCAGAAACTGGGCAGTGTACTGCAGTACTTAAAAGCTGGGAGATACGAGTTGTCACACATTAATCATAGACCAGAGAGAGGTTTTGAGCTTATTATCCGGAACAGAATTAAGACTCAAAACAGAGTCAAGTAACTTCATTTGCCCAACAACAAGTTCACAAAGCAGAGAGAGAGAGAAATGGAAGAAAAGGGTCAGTTGTGCTAGCTACCACCATGGATCTGCAGTGTATCATCAGTTTGTTTCATTTCCAAGTCTAGTGGGAAAACGTTCCATCCAATGTTGGTTGTTCCTGCTCTTGTATTGGGTGGTTCTGTTGAATAATATTTCATTTTCAGGTAACTACTTAGCATATTCCAGTACCTGTTCTGCTTAACCACACCCACCACCTGGCATGCCCAATACTGTCTCTGAGGAGTCTTAGATGGTCTTCAGAGGTCTCTGGACCTATCAGTCTTGCGAGCCCTCGATCTGGGCACGTGCACGGGGATTATTTGCAGTTTTCAGAGGGAATTCTGTATTTGAGCTGATGAGAAAACAGGACCTTCTAACTTGTGATCCAGTTGTTGCCCAGTGTGTGTGGATGTCTACTCATGATGGTGCAGCAATGTTGAGACATACAATACTGTCTGTCACTGTCTCTGACCCTGTGAGATGAGAATTTGGAAGTGGAGTAGTTTAAAATCTGTGATTCGGCCTCATGACTGAAGAGGAGGGGTTTGCCCCAGTCCTGTTTGGGAGGCAAGTACCAATAGCAGTAGTGAGCAAGGAAAAGTGGGAGCTGGGTAATGAGTAAGGGGTCTTCTCCTCCCAAAATCAGCAGTAGGTAGTGCAAACTAAGGCCTTGAAGGGTTTTGCTGTTTGTCAAAGCTGAAGTACTATTTTGCAGAAATGGGTGGGAAAGATGTATAACTTCAGAGACTCCAGAAATCTATACCAGATGTACAGCACACAGTGTTAATAATGATTGCTTATAATTTGCTGCATGAATTGCCTGAAAATATTATTCTAAAGCCAGTCTTATTTTTTTTTTTGTCTTGTTTTTCCAGTTTTGCCTGTGTTATCCCTCACAGCATAGAGGCTAGAAAAAATACTGGGCTCCACCAGCCATGAAGGATCTAGTAGTGCTACCAGGTTCTGGAAAGACACTGAAACTGCAGATACATGGAAGGCAATGGGCACATTACTGATGTTTTCTCTTGCAGCTGGTGACCCAATTATTTTTTTCCTAACAGTCTTAGCCCAACCTTCTTCAATTAATGTGTTTATTCTAAGGAAACAAACAAGCCAACCAAACCAAAGCAAACAAACATTTTTCTCAGAAAAAAAATTAGTTCCATGGAAATTCCCAAGACACTTAGATGTGGGTAGGAGCCAAGGACTAGACCTGGTTTTCTGTGTACATTCTGCCAATGTCCAGCAAGTGGAGTTGTTATATCCTGTCTTTGTGAGATTAATTTAAAGTGTTTTTCTCCACCTCACTGGTAGAGCATGTACCTAATAGCTAATAGTTGTTGGGCAGGGGGAAACATGGAAGTATGTTAAAAGTCATGATTTCCTGATGGTTTAAAAGTCAACTGTCTTCAGGCTGCTGTCAAGAAGAATAATATTTTTTTCTGTTTCTACTCTCTTCCATATTCCCAGTTACTTTCTTAAGCATTTTCACAGAGAGCAGAAAGGAGGGGGGAAAAAAATGTAACAAGGGTTTGGAGAGGCTGAGGGGTTGTTTCTTTAGTTTTCTGCCAAGTTAGTATCAGGTTTGTGATACTGTTAGTGTGAAGGATGCAGTTAACACTAAGGAGAGGAAGTACTACGAAGCTGAAAATTAAAGTTGCTCCCATTAACAGTTGCAGAAAAGATGAGCAGCCTTGTCTCTGTGTGTGTTTGAATTTAATACTATCACTGCTTTATTACCTGAACTTTCATGCAGGTGTGTTGTTTAATGCTCTCTGCTTCCTGCTATACCTGCACTTTCACTTCCAGGTTTCCACCTCACTGTCAGCTGGCAAATGCTAAATTATCTCCACATTGGTGTTATGTAGGGCTTCATGGGCTATTGCTCAGCTGGTTCAGCTGCTAGAGACATGTTACTCCCAAAAACATAGGAGGTTTTGCATTTACAAAGCAGGTGTGATGTGCAATAAAGATCATTAAAAAGATTACTATTTGGACAGAAAAACTGAGCAAACAATGAAACAGTTCCTTTTGTGCTCAGTGTCTGTGTGTATGCTTCTATAAACAGCAGAGGAATGCCATCATTTAAAGGGATTTTGGCAGTACCTGCCTTCACTTTGCTTGGTTGGACTACTTAAGTCTGAGAGGCAAATTTGCTCAAGAAGGAGAATGAATTAATATCATCTGACAGTTCTAGATGTCAGGTTTTAACCCAGTAGAGCTCTCTGCTAAGCATGGTTGCTTATAATAAGCCTGTACAAAAGGGATAGCTTTTTTTCTTTATTGGGTAATCAAATCAGTATAATATAATTATGTAATTGTAGAGCTTCACAACAGCCTGTTATTCAGCAAAGAGCCAAGACAAAATCTATGCCACTAAATTTCATGTAATCCTCTCTTAACCTATTCCCTGTTTATCAGTAGCCTTCCTGGACTTTAATAAAAACATCAGTTGAAAGCATATAATAAAACAGTGTACATAATATGCACTAACTCAGCAGATCTTTTGATAGTTTATTGCCTGAACTTCACACAATGTTATGATGTCTGTGACTATTCCTGTCCAAAAGGTAGGCGTTTCACTGATACATACAGAACTGGTTTTCAGACCAGTTTTACCTTCTGGTGGCTTCTACTGACCTTCAGGTTTCCATCTAGTAAACACAGTATCACGGTCATACTGTGATAGTGTGCCTACTCAGATTAAATCTAAAATTATTTAGGTAACTAGGCCTACATCTTTATAGCACTGTGCTGAGAAGCCCATTTCTACACCTGCTATTGGTAGGACCCTCAAATGGGATGATTCCATGAAGGAACTGGTTAGAAAAGTGCTCTAAGAAGATACCAGCTGGATTGGTATAATAATCAGAAGCTTTTCTCTTTCTTCTGTGCCTGGTATAATCTCTGTTACAATTTAAAGACAAGTAGTCAAGCTGCAGCATGTTAGCTAGCAGAATTTGAGCAGGAGTTCAAGGCAATTGACTGTTAGCAAAGCCTTGCCCAGTCTTGTTTCTAGTACAAAAGTATGAGAATATTCTAGTTCTCCCCTACTGAAGTTGCAAATGCTTTGCACTAATTACTTACTTTTTTTTTTTTTTTCTTTCCCCACACTGGGCAGTATTTGTGCCAAAAAATATTCCCTCTCCTGGAAGGTCCAAACACTATTCCAAGAGTATAACTGTTGGTGGAAGGAGTAACCGCCTTGAGTTGGATATTTACTTACTAAGTAGACACTTGTGTCAAAAAACTTGGAAATTAGCTCCTTGAAGAGAGTGTCCTAAAAATGATTGTCCTCCATATACATTTTATATCAAGAAGGTTCACTAGCTGCCAGCTTCTCTGAATTCACTCTAGCTTGCTCCCCACCCCCAGGTTATTTTTTCTTTTGTCCATTGTGTGTAGAGTCTGTGCCAGTGTATTTTATTGTATATGTGACCTTCTTGCTTTTCCAATTTCTGTACTGAGTTCCTCTGGTTACTGCTTAAAGTTCATTATGTCCTTCAAGTTGAAAAGATACTTTTCTTGATCTTTACATAACAAACAGCATGCTTATGTCATGATGCATGATGACGAATCCTGTTTCAGAGGAGTAACATTCTGTATTAGCTTCATAACAAGGATTTATTAGTCTTTGGCAATGCAGGTAGTTTGAACTGCATGATAAAGTCTCTTCAGCTGTTGGTCGCTTAATGGTATTGATAAGATAATTTTCCACTGAGTAGGCATTTTAGCAGTGCTTAGGAGGACATTAAAGGAAAATCATTCCAATGTGCTGTCAAGTAGAAAATTAAATACCAGCTTTTCACACTAACTACTGATAGATGGATAAAGGCTCCTTCCAAGAAGAAAAGGTAATGAGTAACTTAATTATAACCTTACATGCTGGACCTGGCACTCAGGGCAAAATGTAGCTCTGAGTCCTTCCCACATTTATAACTTGTCATCATGACAATATGTACACGTGGTCGCATTCTGGAGCAGGGGCAAGGTGAAAAGAAACTCAGCTTGTACTAACAGCTGTTTCCTTGACATATGTAATGAACCATGAACCTTCTATCACAATCATGTGAAAAATAAATGCTTTATGACACTGGTTTATGATACTAGTGTGAAGAGATGTCCTTCTATGTTTTCCTTCAGACCAGCTCTAAGCAATGCCACTAACAGTACACATGGAAAAAAATCATCTACGTGAGCTGATTTGGAAATGGTAAACCTTTTGAAGATTGATCTACATTAATAGCTGTAAGGAAGATGGATATTGAACTGAAAGACTTAAACTTCTTGTTTGTGGAAACACATCTTCCACACTTCTACTCCAAGGCCCTGCATATATTTCTGTTTCTGAAATCACACTTTGATCATCACAGTAATTCATCCCATGTAAACAATTTCTGGTTTGGAACTAATTGAACTAATGAAAACACAGGAGTTTGTTTAGGGTTAGGACTAAAAAAACAAGGATCCTCAGAGCTGGCTATTAAGAGTTCCTGTACTTAGTTACTCCTGCTTATTGCCCACCCTCTGCCTTCATTTCCCTTCTTGTGCTCCCAGATGTAACCCAGATCCAAAAGTTTATCTACTAAATAGTAAACCATCCAAAAATACCATGTTTTCCACCAGAGATATGAAGAACAGTCTGTAAGACAGCCCAGTACCAGACAGGCCTCTTGAGCAATTCCTGAAATATTATTTTAGGAGATTTGATGCCAGCACTTCTTTCCCCCTCTATTATTTTCTGTAATTTTATTCTTTGAAAAGTGAAACAACATTGGAATCTGGAAGAATATTCTGAGACAATTTCACTGTACAGCTGCCCAGTAGCTCTGTACTTCACCACAGAGCCATAGGCATCGGCAAGTGGGATGGACCAAATAAAGCAATAACTTAGGCTTCCATACAACTCTGGTTGCACTTCCTCAGTTGTAAGCATCAGAGAAAACTCTTAATATATGACAGTGGAGGATAATCAACGAATAATGTATTTGTCTTGTGATTTTGTTTGTTTGTGTACCCTCAGGAAACAGATAGTTACCTAGTGCAATCAGGTCTGTGTGCCTATTTCCAACCTGTGGAAATAGGTTCTGGATCTCTTGGAGTGAGTCCAGAGGAAGGCTACAAAGATGATCAGGGTGCAGAAGCAACTCTTTTATAAGGAGAGCATGAGGGAGTTATGTCTGTTCAGTCTGGAGAAGAGAAAGCTTAGGGAATCCCTTCCAGTGGGAAGGGAAATGGCCTTCCAGTACCTGAAGAGGACCTGAAGGAAAGCTGGAGAGGGACTTTTCACAAGGGCATGTGGTGATAGACAAGGGGCAAAGGTTTTAAACT
>VYZU01025656.1:18121-28629 GCA_013401355.1 Ceyx cyanopectus | reverse complement strand
GTGGTGCAAGGAAACCAATTTTTATATTTAATGAGAAACTCTAGGAGTTTTTTTTAATAACAGGGAAAAAGTGTAATGCAGTGGTTATATTTCAGTTTTGTCAAACACACAAAAGGGTGAAAATTAGCAGACTGAAATGACTAATGTGAATTTAAGTATCAAAAGGTTAGGTCTTAGTTCCTAGTTTTTATCATTCTTCTAATTACGTGTTCTGAGGCTACAGTTTTGCTGTGCTACTTCCATCTGTGTGCAGAGGTAAAAAATACAGTTTTGCTGCAGATACCACTCTGTGAACACCTCAGCTCCATTTCTAACGTGCACTGTGAGGTGCTGGGCACTGAATGGATGCTATTGTCAGCCCTTGGCAGGCCTTTGCCACTCTTCTGAAATGTGCCTTTTCCTTCAGAATCCAGGGTGTGCAGCAGAGAAGCAAAAATAGACAGCCTTGATCTTAAAATACATGCTCATAGTGCAAGCACTAGAGCTGACTTTGAGAGAGAAAGTAGCAGCTGTGTGCTATGGTGGAATTTTTCTTTTTTATTGAGATCAATTTTGAGAAATTAAGCACTTTTCATAAGACAATGTGACTTTTTAAGCAGCTTGCTTGTGTCTTTTTTATCCTGTGATGACTGTCTGAATGGTTTGTTGTTTCTCTCAGGATTATCACTGGTGGTGGAGATCCTTCCTGACCAGCAGCTTCACAGCAGTTTATCTCTTCATCTATGCAGTGCATTACTTCTTCTCCAAACTCCAGATAACAGGAACTGCCAGCACCATTTTATACTTTGGTTACACAATGATCATGGTCTTGATTTTTTTCCTTTTCACAGGTAAGTACTTTGTTCAAACTAAACTGAATGCAGGGAAATTTTTGAAATGAGAAACATGAAGTGAAATTTAGACTCTGCAAAACATTAAATAGAATTTATGGCTCTTTACTTCTATGGTTTGCCACACCACTTAGCACAGGTAGGTATTCCTTAAGCTTGGGGTTTTTTTTCCTAACTTGAAATTACATTTATTTATATTTAAACTAATTTTCCTTTATTGTGTATCAGCAGTGAGTTCAAACTCATATTTTCAAAGTGCTGTTCTTGTTTGCTTTGACATCAGGGGTGTTTAACTTGATTCTGGGTTTTGTTAGTGGTTCTAGAAGCTCTGTAGTTAGGGATACTGCACATATGGAGCATAAAAAGATGTTTTCAGCTTTCTCTTGAGCAAGTGAAGCAGGTTGGTGCTGGGGAAAAAGTGAATGTTGGCCACAGAGAGCTCTAGTACTGCTAGAGGTGGTCAGTAAGCACCAGCTCTAAATGGCAGCATGTACTGGAACTGGAGGAAACTCACCTATGGCTCTCCATTTTCAGTAGTCCAGCCTTTCTGATGTTTCTCATGCAGACTAAATGTCTTCTCCAGAATTACTCTGATGTTCATAATCACTTGGCTCAAACTATAATTTCAAGGTTGATTTGATGTGAAATCTTTGCCAGATTTACCATGTGCTAGATGAAATTAGAAGCTCTTTGAAGGGTACTGGCCCTTAAAAAATACCCAGGAGCACTTTGTTGGTGTTCATCCTACTGCTACTGTGTTGTAGGTAGTTCTAACACATGGTGCTTTACATATCACTCTGCTTAACATCACTAAGAACTGCAGTAGCAGAACTAGAGAAAAATGCTGCTTCATATGTAGTGGGTTGGTCAGAAAACCAACCTTTACATTTGTTCCTCAGATTTGTAGTGGAGGATCTCTCTGTGGGTGGCTTGATGGTTTGGATTGTTTCTTCTTAACATCTTCTGCCTGATTATTGAAACCTGCTGTAATTACTTTGTGTTGGCTTTAAGAAATGCATCACATAATTCCCTTGATGCAGTTGAGTGGGTAAAGTGAGTAATGAAAGTAAGTCTTAGCATCAGACTTCAAGTTTGTCAGTTCAGTAGGGAGAAGGACCTCTTTCATCTTTATTGCCAGTATCACTGGCTGATAGGAGGCAAAAAGAGTACTGCTCATAATAAAATACTAAAGAAAATTGCTGAATGTGTTTGAAGAAAGCAATTACTCTGTAGAAATTCTATTTAATAACATTAACTTATTGCTAGATTTTTATTGTTGTTTGTTTATTTAAACAAATTATTATTTAAATTTAAAGTTGGGGGAAAAAAGAAGACTGAAATTCTTCAAATTTTTAATTATTAGAAGGCAGAGAAGTTGGCACATGGTCAGTTAAACCCTGCTTGAATCCTGCCAAAACAGACAAACTTCAAATGTCTTCTGTAATATGTATATATTTTTTTAAAAAAGCTCCAAAAAGAAAGTCTAAAATTTTTTTAATTACCTTTAAACTAAAGCAATATGTTAATATGTGTCTGGAATTTAGCATAGGTTAGTTGCTCTTCTGCCAATTTCAATTTCACTTATAAGATGCAAATTGGTAGAATTAAAAATATCCCTTTCATATATCAAATAATTGAAATGGTCATGGCAGCTGCTGAAATGGTATTAAAAGCTTCAGATGTGCTGATCCTGGAGTTCTTGATGTGGAGACTTGAGGCCCCAGAAGTANATCTTAAAATACATGCTCATAGTGCAAGCACTAGAGCTGACTTTGAGAGAGAAAGTAGCAGCTGTGTGCTATGGTGGAATTTTTCTTTTTTATTGAGATCAATTTTGAGAAATTAAGCACTTTTCATAAGACAATGTGACTTTTTAAGCAGCTTGCTTGTGTCTTTTTTATCCTGTGATGACTGTCTGAATGGTTTGTTGTTTCTCTCAGGATTATCACTGGTGGTGGAGATCCTTCCTGACCAGCAGCTTCACAGCAGTTTATCTCTTCATCTATGCAGTGCATTACTTCTTCTCCAAACTCCAGATAACAGGAACTGCCAGCACCATTTTATACTTTGGTTACACAATGATCATGGTCTTGATTTTTTTCCTTTTCACAGGTAAGTACTTTGTTCAAACTAAACTGAATGCAGGGAAATTTTTGAAATGAGAAACATGAAGTGAAATTTAGACTCTGCAAAACATTAAATAGAATTTATGGCTCTTTACTTCTATGGTTTGCCACACCACTTAGCACAGGTAGGTATTCCTTAAGCTTGGGGTTTTTTTTCCTAACTTGAAATTACATTTATTTATATTTAAACTAATTTTCCTTTATTGTGTATCAGCAGTGAGTTCAAACTCATATTTTCAAAGTGCTGTTCTTGTTTGCTTTGACATCAGGGGTGTTTAACTTGATTCTGGGTTTTGTTAGTGGTTCTAGAAGCTCTGTAGTTAGGGATACTGCACATATGGAGCATAAAAAGATGTTTTCAGCTTTCTCTTGAGCAAGTGAAGCAGGTTGGTGCTGGGGAAAAAGTGAATGTTGGCCACAGAGAGCTCTAGTACTGCTAGAGGTGGTCAGTAAGCACCAGCTCTAAATGGCAGCATGTACTGGAACTGGAGGAAACTCACCTATGGCTCTCCATTTTCAGTAGTCCAGCCTTTCTGATGTTTCTCATGCAGACTAAATGTCTTCTCCAGAATTACTCTGATGTTCATAATCACTTGGCTCAAACTATAATTTCAAGGTTGATTTGATGTGAAATCTTTGCCAGATTTACCATGTGCTAGATGAAATTAGAAGCTCTTTGAAGGGTACTGGCCCTTAAAAAATACCCAGGAGCACTTTGTTGGTGTTCATCCTACTGCTACTGTGTTGTAGGTAGTTCTAACACATGGTGCTTTACATATCACTCTGCTTAACATCACTAAGAACTGCAGTAGCAGAACTAGAGAAAAATGCTGCTTCATATGTAGTGGGTTGGTCAGAAAACCAACCTTTACATTTGTTCCTCAGATTTGTAGTGGAGGATCTCTCTGTGGGTGGCTTGATGGTTTGGATTGTTTCTTCTTAACATCTTCTGCCTGATTATTGAAACCTGCTGTAATTACTTTGTGTTGGCTTTAAGAAATGCATCACATAATTCCCTTGATGCAGTTGAGTGGGTAAAGTGAGTAATGAAAGTAAGTCTTAGCATCAGACTTCAAGTTTGTCAGTTCAGTAGGGAGAAGGACCTCTTTCATCTTTATTGCCAGTATCACTGGCTGATAGGAGGCAAAAAGAGTACTGCTCATAATAAAATACTAAAGAAAATTGCTGAATGTGTTTGAAGAAAGCAATTACTCTGTAGAAATTCTATTTAATAACATTAACTTATTGCTAGATTTTTATTGTTGTTTGTTTATTTAAACAAATTATTATTTAAATTTAAAGTTGGGGGAAAAAAGAAGACTGAAATTCTTCAAATTTTTAATTATTAGAAGGCAGAGAAGTTGGCACATGGTCAGTTAAACCCTGCTTGAATCCTGCCAAAACAGACAAACTTCAAATGTCTTCTGTAATATGTATATATTTTTTTAAAAAAGCTCCAAAAAGAAAGTCTAAAATTTTTTTAATTACCTTTAAACTAAAGCAATATGTTAATATGTGTCTGGAATTTAGCATAGGTTAGTTGCTCTTCTGCCAATTTCAATTTCACTTATAAGATGCAAATTGGTAGAATTAAAAATATCCCTTTCATATATCAAATAATTGAAATGGTCATGGCAGCTGCTGAAATGGTATTAAAAGCTTCAGATGTGCTGATCCTGGAGTTCTTGATGTGGAGACTTGAGGCCCCAGAAGTACAATAATAAACTCTGCTGCTGTCACTTTTGCAGTCTTTATTTTTAATAGAGCCACAATAGTGATAACTATTGCATTTATAGCTCACAAGGAAACTATTACCTGGTTTCTCTCCCTTTTTTTAGTTAAATTTAATAGAATAACTAGAAAGGTATTGGGTAGAAAAGGTGTGTGGAGTGTGCAGTAAATCCTTTCCAATGTAAAACTATCATAAATTTATTTCCCATATTTAGATTTCTTTGGGGAAGGGCTTATATGTAACCTACTCTGTATAGATGACTGGAGTAGAAGTCACCTCACTGTGCTTTGTTTTGTGAAATACTCTTTAACAGCACTTGAGGAAATGAGGGTTTAACAAGTTTATGGAGGTGAGGCAGTTTGCTAATGTCACTTTCCACACTGGCTGCATTAACAGCCATCCTCCTGCATATATAGTCCCAAAATGGGACCTTGATCTGTTCCACTGAAGCTAGCCCTGGCTATTTTGGTTTTCTCTTTTCTTGACAGCAATCTGAAGGGTGGGGTTGCTGCCTCCTGCCTGTTGTGTTGGTGTGGATGCTACAGAGATTATAATGAATAAGGAAATTGGAGCTGAATCCTTGTGTGGCAGCAATGACAGCATCTGACCAGAGAAATCTAACAATTAATGTGCACACCCAAACAAGAGAATTGTATTTTAATGTACAAAGTGCAGCTAATCTTTCAAGCAATAATAAGTGTGATTGAATGGGGATAGCTACATGATTACATGCATTTTATGCTAGGAGACAGAAAAAATGCTGAACATAGTCAAAGCATGTTGCTTTAGAGTGACCTCTATTTTTGAACATCATTTTCACTTGTGAGTTAATGCCATTTTCAAAATTGAGTTTTGATCTTCTGGGTAGATTGTGTTTAGAATCTGAGATTCTGAAGCACCCACCACTGTGCAGTGATTGAAACCAGTATGATACAGAGAGCTTTTAAGGTACATGAGAAGTATCAGCCAAGTGCAGAGTGCTTTTCTATTTGCTTTCTTACAATCAGTTCGTGCTTTGAATTCTTTTTTGTTCATTAAACAATAAAGCTGGAGAAAGGAATAGAGGCAAACAGTCTGCTTAATGTGGCTTGCCATTATCCTGTGCAATAATCCTTGTTTTGAGTGGTGAATTCAAACTAGTTCACTCATAACTTCCCTGGACCCAGTGAGATGCTAGCTTTCTGTGCACAAGATCTTTCTGTGCACAAGAAAACTAGTGCAAGTAATTGTGGCAATTTTCCTGGGCATGTGCTTACCTGGGTTTAAGGTTTGCTTTAGTCAAAGTAGTTACAAGGGGAATTTCAGAAGCTGTTCCACTAGTCAGCACTGGCCTGCAGATCCACTACATGGATGCTTTTCTCTGCAAAGTGATGGAGTTTGAAACAAGTGGCAAACCTGTGAAATGGGCTGAAATGTAGGTAAGGTTCTAACTAGAATTTCAAAACAAGACCAGCTAGTTCAGAGTTCTTCTTCCCCAGTCACTGCTCATCTGCAGGTCCCTTTCTGACTGGGATAATTGCTCCTGTGTAGACAATAGGAAGCTTTTTGACTGACCTAATTTTGTGGACCTCTTAGCAATTAATCCAAATCACAAGGTCTGAGGTGGAGGAAACACTGAAATACTGTGGAACCAGGCACTGTATTACTTATATTCTTCAAAAAAGAAAGCTTTTTCCTGCAGTACCATAAGCAATCCTGTAGGTAAAGCAGCTGATCAACTTAAAGCAGATTATAAATATTTTCTCCTCATCTTGCATTCATTTTTTGTCTATTAATACTGATTTTTGTAATATCAGTAAAACTCTGCTCACCTGAAGTTTTGGAAGTACCTCATCTGAGTGTTTGGTCCACATTACTTAGGTAAAAAAAAAAAAAAAAGAGATTGATTTGCTCTGTGATTAATTCACATGTCTAAATCTGCAGTTGGATCCTTGAAGTAGATTTTTCAACCTAGTGACTCTGCCAGCAACTTTTAAACCATTCTGATCCTGAAGAGTTTAGGAGAGGTGCTTTTGGGATCCTTGGTGATGGTCTTTTTGAAGTTCTCTGTTCTGTAGAGCTATTCATGTGTGGAATCTGCTCATGGGAGAGGAGAAGTAAGGACAGTACTGGGTAAACCCTAATTACCAGTGTGGATTTAGGAGAGAAGGGAACTCTGCTGACCAGGGGAGATGCTGACTGCAAAGGGCTGTATCCCCACAATGAGCCTGACCTTTCTCTCCTAAGCTTCTGAGTCCATGATTCCAGTCTGGTGTCTGGCAAACATTACCAGTTATTGCTTGTGTTAGGAAACATAATCTTATTCTCCTTTCACTTCATTGGCAGAAGTGCTGATAAAGTTTAAAAAAAAAAGGAGCAGAGGGAACTTGGGTCTTTGATTTGCTAAACAGACTTTTTTTTTTAGGAGGGAAGTTGAAAATCAATGTTACTGAAACCTGTGAAAATCTGTTTATAGATGAACTGCTTGTTCACAGTATGAAGTCTTCAGATTCTGCTAGGAATGAGGCCATGTTTTATAGAAAGCTGATGTATCAGAAAGATTCAGAGTGACAAGGATTGGAGGCAAATACTGTGGATTTAGAGTGTTCTCATGTGAAGTTATGGCATTGCTCAGAAGGCTGTGGAAAATCTCATTCTTGTGTTAAGTTACACTTTTTTGTTATGATCTTACAGTTTTGTTCTAGAACAGCAGATAGATTTTTAAGATATCTGTTAAACATTTGGAAGAAAAGTTGCTTTCAAAGCCATAAAAGGCTCAGAGAGGACTGTGTTATAAAAACAACTAGAAAGCAGATGCTGAGAACCATTATTAGGAAAAAACCCAACCTTGAGAGTAAGGCTTAGAGTAACAATGCTGATGTTGGAGTATTGGACACAGTAGGAAGGAGTGAGAATTGACCATAAACTGCAAAGACTTAGCCATGTCAAGCCTCCAAAGGAATTAAATTCCTTCTGTGGTTGGTGTCTGATCTATCAACAGCAGTAAATCTGCTGTCTCCTACTGTTTCAGAGGATGATAACTGTAAACTTGGAGGGAAAGGGTAATCTGTAGTGTAATAGTAGGCTGTCAAAAAGCCTTTAACTGCAAATATACATGGGAGCACAAAACACAAGAATTGGCATGGAGATAATAAGCATCCCAAGACAGGTTCCTCACTTAGCAAGTACATAGATGTGGTCTGGAAGATGTAATGAATGAAGAAAAAAAAAGGGCTTAATGAAGAACCTCCTAGTTAGTGAGGCAGTTAAAGGCTTTTTGACAGCCTACTATTACACTACAGATTACCCTTTCCCTCCAAGTTTACAGTTATCATCCTCTGAAACAGTAGGAGACAGCAGATTTACTGCTGTTGATAGATCAGACACCAACCACAGAAGGAATTTAATTCCTTTGGAGGCTTGACATGGCTAAGTCTTTGCAGTTTATGGTCAATTCTCACTCCTTCCTACTGTGTCCAATACTCCAACATCAGCATTGTTACTCTAAGCCTTACTCTCAAGGTTGGGTTTTTTCCTAATAATGGTTCTCAGCATCTGCTTTCTAGTTGTTTTTATAACACAGTCCTCTCTGAGCCTTTTATGGCTTTGAAAGCANACATTCTCTACAAAAAGTGCTATTGGGCTTCCCCCCCCACACTTGAAAGAAGTACAGGAGTTTGGCTGACTGGGGAAAAAAAAGTCAACATTTCCCACTAAGAAAAACTGTGTGGGAAAAGAGCATTTGCAGAGCATGTGGCATAACAGGAAAGGATTGTCAGATTACCTGGAGAACTCATACTTGCATTCATTTTTTGTCTATTAATACTGATTTTTGTAATATCAGTAAAACTCTGCTCACCTGAAGTTTTGGAAGTACCTCATCTGAGTGTTTGGTCCACATTACTTAGGTAAAAAAAAAAAAAAAAGAGATTGATTTGCTCTGTGATTAATTCACATGTCTAAATCTGCAGTTGGATCCTTGAAGTAGATTTTTCAACCTAGTGACTCTGCCAGCAACTTTTAAACCATTCTGATCCTGAAGAGTTTAGGAGAGGTGCTTTTGGGATCCTTGGTGATGGTCTTTTTGAAGTTCTCTGTTCTGTAGAGCTATTCATGTGTGGAATCTGCTCATGGGAGAGGAGAAGTAAGGACAGTACTGGGTAAACCCTAATTACCAGTGTGGATTTAGGAGAGAAGGGAACTCTGCTGACCAGGGGAGATGCTGACTGCAAAGGGCTGTATCCCCACAATGAGCCTGACCTTTCTCTCCTAAGCTTCTGAGTCCATGATTCCAGTCTGGTGTCTGGCAAACATTACCAGTTATTGCTTGTGTTAGGAAACATAATCTTATTCTCCTTTCACTTCATTGGCAGAAGTGCTGATAAAGTTTAAAAAAAAAAGGAGCAGAGGGAACTTGGGTCTTTGATTTGCTAAACAGACTTTTTTTTTTAGGAGGGAAGTTGAAAATCAATGTTACTGAAACCTGTGAAAATCTGTTTATAGATGAACTGCTTGTTCACAGTATGAAGTCTTCAGATTCTGCTAGGAATGAGGCCATGTTTTATAGAAAGCTGATGTATCAGAAAGATTCAGAGTGACAAGGATTGGAGGCAAATACTGTGGATTTAGAGTGTTCTCATGTGAAGTTATGGCATTGCTCAGAAGGCTGTGGAAAATCTCATTCTTGTGTTAAGTTACACTTTTTTGTTATGATCTTACAGTTTTGTTCTAGAACAGCAGATAGATTTTTAAGATATCTGTTAAACATTTGGAAGAAAAGTTGCTTTCAAAGCCATAAAAGGCTCAGAGAGGACTGTGTTATAAAAACAACTAGAAAGCAGATGCTGAGAACCATTATTAGGAAAAAACTGTAAGATCATAACAAAAAAGTGTAACTTAACACAAGAATGAGATTTTCCACAGCATTCTGAGCAATGCCATAACTTCACATGAGAACACTCTAAATCCACAGTATTTGCCTCCAATCCTTGTCACTCTGAATCTTTCTGATACATCAGCTTTCTATAAAACATGGCCTCATTCCTAGCAGAATCTGAAGACTTCATACTGTGAACAAGCAGTTCATCTATAAACAGATTTTCACAGGTTTCAGTAACATTGATTTTCAACTTCCCTCCTAAAAAAAAAAGTCTGTTTAGCAAATCAAAGACCCAAGTTCCCTCTGCTCCTTTTTTTTTTAAACTTTATCAGCACTTCTGCCAATGAAGTGAAAGGAGAATAAGATTATGTTTCCTAACACAAGCAATAACTGGTAATGTTTGCCAGACACCAGACTGGAATCATGGACTCAGAAGCTTAGGAGAGAAAGGTCAGGCTCATTGTGGGGATACAGCCCTTTGCAGTCAGCATCTCCCCTGGTCAGCAGAGTTCCCTTCTCTCCTAAATCCACACTGGTAATTAGGGTTTACCCAGTACTGTCCTTACTTCTCCTCTCCCATGAGCAGATTCCACACATGAATAGCTCTACAGAACAGAGAACTTCAAAAAGACCATCACCAAGGATCCCAAAAGCACCTCTCCTAAACTCTTCAGGATCAGAATGGTTTAAAAGTTGCTGGCAGAGTCACTAGGTTGAAAAATCTACTTCAAGGATCCAACTGCAGATTTAGACATGTGAATTAATCACAGAGCAAATCAATCTCTTTTTTTTTTTTTTTTACCTAAGTAATGTGGACCAAACACTCAGATGAGGTACTTCCAAAACTTCAGGTGAGCAGAGTTTTACTGATATTACAAAAATCAGTATTAATAGACAAAAAATGAATGCAAGATGAGGAGAAAATATTTATAATCTGCTTTAAGTTGATCAGCTGCTTTACC
>VYZU01025656.1:937-17943 GCA_013401355.1 Ceyx cyanopectus | reverse complement strand
TGGGGAAACATTTTACATCAGTGTACATTGAATATGCTCATTCTAATATTTCTCAAAGTTATATCTAAAATGATATCCAAAAAAAAGACAAATGCAAAGTCTGTGAACTAGTTCATTTGAAAAATGAGTGCATTATACAGTCCTGAAGCTGAAATTCCTTAGGATTTTTTTGTTGTTACCTCTTTTGGTTAACATTTATATACCATGAAAGCATAGGACTGTCCAGTAAATCTATGTAAAATGTGAATTTTTTTAACTTAACTATGANCTCAAAGTTATATCTAAAATGATATCCAAAAAAAAGACAAATGCAAAGTCTGTGAACTAGTTCATTTGAAAAATGAGTGCATTATACAGTCCTGAAGCTGAAATTCCTTAGGATTTTTTTGTTGTTACCTCTTTTGGTTAACATTTATATACCATGAAAGCATAGGACTGTCCAGTAAATCTATGTAAAATGTGAATTTTTTTAACTTAACTATGATTGTACATATTATCCTGCACCTTCTTTACAACTAGATCTCTTCTTACAAATGTACATGCATTTAGTGTAATGTAGACTTTATTAAAATACCAACACTGGTTTTGTTCAAATAAAACTACACAACTCGAGCTGCTTGTTTCCTTTCTTGGTAATTAGGCCTTTGCTGCTTCGACACAGTGTGTTAGTTTCAGCAGCTTGGACAGTGTTTTTAAGCAGTTTGCTTGTGAATTAGGTTGCAAATTGCCTGTGCCAGCAGCA
This sequence comes from Ceyx cyanopectus, assembly GCA_013401355.1. NCBI lineage: Eukaryota > Metazoa > Chordata > Aves > Coraciiformes > Alcedinidae > Ceyx > Ceyx cyanopectus. The sequence goes on along the minus strand of VYZU01025656.1, from coordinate 17,201 downwards.
GGTCTGGTCAGTCACTGGAATTGATGGTTGTGTAGGATGGGCAGGGGCTTCTGAACTGCTTCCATTACCTGTGACTCAGCTCTGTGCTTGCTTGCACTATTCACAATTTTATTTGTTCTGGGAAAACTACTAATTTCTATTAAAGAGCAAAAAACTTTCCCTTCTCTTAGTCCCCTGAAACTCACATCTTGTTNGAAAAAAAAAGGGCTTAATGAAGAACCTCCTAGTTAGTGAGGCAGTTACAATGAAATAGTGGAATAAAAGTTGGAGCTGGTGTTAAATGTGGGCTGCACAAAGATGAAAACTGGAGGAGCAGAGTGTGTGATCTTTCCAGTGCCTGTAGTGTAGCTGGTGAGGGCTGTAGCTGGTGGCAGGTAGCTGTGTGAATTCAGCTGAAACTGAGACCTTCCTTTTTAGCTGGTAAGGCTTAACTTCAGTGTGGCAGTTTACCCCTATGAGCAGCAATGCATTGGTCTCCCTGGAAGCTTAGGACTTACTTGTATGATACTCAGTGTCTCAGTCCTTGCATGCTATGTTCCTAAAGTAGTCTAAAAACAAATGTGTGGACAGTGTCTTTGCAGTTGCCCCATAATGTGACTGTGGGGTGCAAATTAGACTTGTTCTTCAGCTGAAAACCAGGAGATTGGTATGGACTTGATGGCATTCTGTGTCATCTTCTCTCTCCATCATCTTACTTCATCCACACTGTGATAACTTGAGCCTCAGGACTTGACATGTGCCCCAAAGTCCTCCCAGAAGGTAGCTGTGGTTTGCTTTTCCCCCCTGCTGTTGGGCTGGATGATTGAAGATCTGTGTTGATCAGCAATGCAGGAAGGCTGTTCCAAGGCAGAGCACAGGTTTGCTACCCAAGCACACTGAGTATTCCAGCAAGGGGCAGGAAAACAAGGCAAGTGTGTGCTGGCACTTTTCTCCCAGTTTCCTCTCAGCTGTGGTGGTTTTTTAGCACTTGAAAGGCCATTTCTGTAGCTAACAGCCTTTGGATGGCTTTGGTCATGACCCTTGTTCCCTTGGCCAGGCTAGCATATGGTTTTAGTCTTCATAGTGACCTGTGAGAATAAATCTGCAGCTTGACTGTGTTACCCAAAGTGATGTGTTTGGGTTTGTGTCACTGCTGGTTTCATGTGATGCTTGTGCCTAAGAGCTGTAGCACTCTGAGCATTGCCTGAGCAAAAGGAACAGGATACACAGAGGAAGAAGTTCCTCCTTCTTCAGTATAAAAAGCCCATAATGCACAGAAAATGAGGCCAGGTGGTTTTTCCTAGGGCCTTGTTTTGTGCCATCATTCCTAGGTGGCTGTGAACCAATGCAGACCTAACAGAGCCAGGTAGGTGTTAACTTAGTGCATATAAAATGAATGTTTAAATGTACAGCAAGCTGCCTGCTCCTAAAAGTCATCTCTGATCTAAATCAATAACTTAGCTTAGGGATGAATGTGTGTTGTTAGATTTAACAAGTGCTGCTGCTCTGGGTAGTTACTGGATTACAATGTTATGTTCTGTCCTGCTGGGAAGTACTGGTTTTAGGTTTTTTTTTTTCCTCTTGGTGGGATAGCACTTAGATATTAAATTCTCCTCAAATACTGTGTGATGTGATGTGGTGAAGGATTCTGTTTGGTACTATAGTTGTCACAGGTTTCTGTTCTTGTTTTTAGGGATCCAGCCNAAAGACAAATGCAAAGTCTGTGAACTAGTTCATTTGAAAAATGAGTGCATTATACAGTCCTGAAGCTGAAATTCCTTAGGATTTTTTTGTTGTTACCTCTTTTGGTTAACATTTATATACCATGAAAGCATAGGACTGTCCAGTAAATCTATGTAAAATGTGAATTTTTTTAACTTAACTATGATTGTACATATTATCCTGCACCTTCTTTACAACTAGATCTCTTCTTACAAATGTACATGCATTTAGTGTAATGTAGACTTTATTAAAATACCAACACTGGTTTTGTTCAAATAAAACTACACAACTCGAGCTGCTTGTTTCCTTTCTTGGTAATTAGGCCTTTGCTGCTTCGACACAGTGTGTTAGTTTCAGCAGCTTGGACAGTGTTTTTAAGCAGTTTGCTTGTGAATTAGGTTGCAAATTGCCTGTGCCAGCAGCAGGTCTGGTCAGTCACTGGAATTGATGGTTGTGTAGGATGGGCAGGGGCTTCTGAACTGCTTCCATTACCTGTGACTCAGCTCTGTGCTTGCTTGCACTATTCACAATTTTATTTGTTCTGGGAAAACTACTAATTTCTATTAAAGAGCAAAAAACTTTCCCTTCTCTTAGTCCCCTGAAACTCACATCTTGTTGTTCATCCTATGAAGACAGTGTGGGGCTTGTTGAGACAGTTTAGCTGTGAATCCAGTGGGCTGGGAATGGGTGATTCTGAAAGGTGAAGCTCCCTGCTCTGCAGAGCTTGTCCTTACAGGCTGGATTACATGGGAAGGAGCATCCTAATAGCCTCTTNGAGCAGACTACAGCATAAAACACAGATTTGGATGGAAGGAAGCAACACCATTGGGGAAAATGTTTACATCAGTGTACATTGAATATGCTCATTCTAATATTTCTCAAAGTTATATCTAAAATGATATCCAAAAAAAAGACAAATGCAAAGTCTGTGAACTAGTTCATTTGAAAAATGAGTGCATTATACAGTCCTGAAGCTGAAATTCCTTAGGATTTNGCATGCTATGTTCCTAAAGTAGTCTAAAAACAAATGTGTGGACAGTGTCTTTGCAGTTGCCCCATAATGTGACTGTGGGGTGCAAATTAGACTTGTTCTTCAGCTGAAAACCAGGAGATTGGTATGGACTTGATGGCATTCTGTGTCATCTTCTCTCTCCATCATCTTACTTCATCCACACTGTGATAACTTGAGCCTCAGGACTTGACATGTGCCCCAAAGTCCTCCCAGAAGGTAGCTGTGGTTTGCTTTTCCCCCCTGCTGTTGGGCTGGATGATTGAAGATCTGTGTTGATCAGCAATGCAGGAAGGCTGTTCCAAGGCAGAGCACAGGTTTGCTACCCAAGCACACTGAGTATTCCAGCAAGGGGCAGGAAAACAAGGCAAGTGTGTGCTGGCACTTTTCTCCCAGTTTCCTCTCAGCTGTGGTGGTTTTTTAGCACTTGAAAGGCCATTTCTGTAGCTAACAGCCTTTGGATGGCTTTGGTCATGACCCTTGTTCCCTTGGCCAGGCTAGCATATGGTTTTAGTCTTCATAGTGACCTGTGAGAATAAATCTGCAGCTTGACTGTGTTACCCAAAGTGATGTGTTTGGGTTTGTGTCACTGCTGGTTTCATGTGATGCTTGTGCCTAAGAGCTGTAGCACTCTGAGCATTGCCTGAGCAAAAGGAACAGGATACACAGAGGAAGAAGTTCCTCCTTCTTCAGTATAAAAAGCCCATAATGCACAGAAAATGAGGCCAGGTGGTTTTTCCTAGGGCCTTGTTTTGTGCCATCATTCCTAGGTGGCTGTGAACCAATGCAGACCTAACAGAGCCAGGTAGGTGTTAACTTAGTGCATATAAAATGAATGTTTAAATGTACAGCAAGCTGCCTGCTCCTAAAAGTCATCTCTGATCTAAATCAATAACTTAGCTTAGGGATGAATGTGTGTTGTTAGATTTAACAAGTGCTGCTGCTCTGGGTAGTTACTGGATTACAATGTTATGTTCTGTCCTGCTGGGAAGTACTGGTTTTAGGTTTTTTTTTTTCCTCTTGGAGCAAACTGGAAGATCAACTAACCATTTTCACTTTCTCATTTTAGGGACTATTGGATTTTTTGCCTGCTTCTGGTTTGTAAGTAAGATTTACAGTGTTGTGAAAGTGGACTGAAAAGCATCAAAGTGTCTTTTGAACATATCTCCCTTGCTGTTTGAGAATTTTTACCATGTACTGAGAAACAACATCCTGTGTAATTACTCTAATTTGTAAAAGCTGAAGAGCAGACTACAGCATAAAACACAGATTTGGATGGAAGGAAGCAACACCATTGGGGAAAATGTTTACATCAGTGTACATTGAATATGCTCATTCTAATATTTCTCAAAGTTATATCTAAAATGATATCCAAAAAAAAGACAAATGCAAAGTCTGTGAACTAGTTCATTTGAAAAATGAGTGCATTATACAGTCCTGAAGCTGAAATTCCTTAGGATTTTTTTGTTGTTACCTCTTTTGGTTAACATTTATATACCATGAAAGCATAGGACTGTCCAGTAAATCTATGTAAAATGTGAATTTTTTTAACTTAACTATGATTGTACATATTATCCTGCACCTTCTTTACAACTAGATCTCTTCTTACAAATGTACATGCATTTAGTGTAATGTAGACTTTATTAAAATACCAACACTGGTTTTGTTCAAATAAAACTACACAACTCGAGCTGCTTGTTTCCTTTCTTGGTAATTAGGCCTTTGCTGCTTCGACACAGTGTGTTAGTTTCAGCAGCTTGGACAGTGTTTTTAAGCAGTTTGCTTGTGAATTAGGTTGCAAATTGCCTGTGCCAGCAGCAGGTCTGGTCAGTCACTGGAATTGATGGTTGTGTAGGATGGGCAGGGGCTTCTGAACTGCTTCCATTACCTGTGACTCAGCTCTGTGCTTGCTTGCACTATTCACAATTTTATTTGTTCTGGGAAAACTACTAATTTCTATTAAAGAGCAAAAAACTTTCCCTTCTCTTAGTCCCCTGAAACTCACATCTTGTTGTTCATCCTATGAAGACAGTGTGGGGCTTGTTGAGACAGTTTAGCTGTGAATCCAGTGGGCTGGGAATGGGTGATTCTGAAAGGTGAAGCTCCCTGCTCTGCAGAGCTTGTCCTTACAGGCTGGATTACATGGGAAGGAGCATCCTAATAGCCTCTTCAGCTTGAAGATTGCAGGCATTCTTCTCTCAGGAATGGCCAGGCTTTAAAAAAGCTCCCTAAAATCTTGAACTGCACTTGAAGCTGAGCAGAGAGTCACTGCAGACACACACTGCAATTGGCTGAGTTACTGACCCTGGTGGAGATGAATGGGGGGATGTTCACTCAGATTAATGGGTGAAATACTCAAAGCTTATTAACTGGCATATGGAAACATTCATTGCTGGAAGCTGCTTTTCAGTGTCTAAGCCTGCAATTTAACAAGACCCAGAATGACTCCATATCTTCTTGCAGTCATACAAATACCAGCTCACTGTAGTTAATGTTCACTATCCTTTCCAAAATGGAATCTCAGACAGAGGATTTCAGGTCTCACCTCTAGGTGTAGTTGTTCCTTCCAGGTTGCTTAAGTGTGGGACAGATCACCTGGCTCTAAACTGGGATGAGCACCAGGCTGCAGCTTTCAGTGGCACCTCTGGCATCAAAAGGAGACTTTGGACAGCATAATAAGAAAAGTCCAGTGCTAGTGTACCAGAGGAGCTGGCTACAATAAAGATTGCTCCAGGTGAGGCTCAGGTATGCTTCTGATGGCAACTCAGCCTCCCAGGTATTTTCCCCTCCTACACCAAAGCTCCTTTTCCCTTCTCTTCCCTCCCAAAGGTGGAAAACTTCAGAGCTGTGGTTAGAGAAATGAGCTTGTGGTTATCTGCTGCTTCAGGAGCATTTCACCCTATTAAAGATTCCATCCTTGAATTGAAATTGGTGCTGCTCTGTTTAGAAAGGTCCATCTTATTAAGTCTTAATTTAAAATTTGGTGGGGGGGGGGGATTTTACTGGATGCTTAAAAATTGTTGGCTGAAGCTGCTTTTGAATTTTACATGTTCAAAGGGAAATAAATTCATGAGAGAATTTGGAGTTACAATTGGCATAAGCTCCCAGCAGGAAATAATACCAGACTAATAAATACATATTTCACAGGAGCAAAGTAAGATGAGTTATAAATCTGTGTTTCCAGTGCTTTTCCTGGGACTACTAGCAAAATAAAATGTAAAAACTGAGTTAAGCAACTTTCTGAGGCTTACCCGTGGTCTAAAGCCAAGGCTACAAAGGTAAAGTTGGTTGTTCTTGTGTAGTTATTGTCAAACAACTTGGTTTGGTTTTTGTAGTAGGCCCCACTCATGCAAATTCAGCATAATTAGCAATTCATCAGTCCTTGTGGAGAGGACAGTTCTGCAGAACAAGAGAAAATATCCACAGCAATCAGAAAAAGGCTTGAGTTTTGGTCTCACCCTTTCAAAATAGGTGGATGCTGTCACAGCAAAGGCAACTGTTCTGCTCCAGTGGTTTGTCATGGACTGTACTTTGGAGTATAATTAAAGTAAATTTTCAGAGTGCTCTTTATATGCTACAGGGATGAGCTGGGGCAGAGTGTGCTGAGAGAAGAAGACCTGTGCAGAGGTGTTTTAAATAGTTTCTCTGTTTTCCCATCCATGGACACCTGTGAAACTTGCTGCTGCTGCACTCCTGCCAGAGACAACTCCTTCTCTCATCTCTTCAAGTCCTCTGCATCTAAATAGAATCTAGATAGAAGCCCTTGGAATTTTCTGGCTTCTCTTTTTGACCATGAAAAAGCTGCAAGTTGCTTTTTGACTTTGCACGTCTAGGCTGTAAGTGAAACACAGATTATTAGCAGCATGTCCACTTAAAGGTGGCATAAGCCCCAGCCAGAAAGTAATGGCCAAACTTCTTAGTTGTGACTTTATTGAGCACACAATGGGCTGTAATAATACAGTTTTCCAGTGATTCTCAGTGCTCTTTGGGAGTCTCAGCTGTGGGTGAAGATCTTGGTTTTAGTTGGCCACGGGTTTTGAAGGTGAACTGGTCAGTCTGGGAATGTGAATGTTTTAAACCTTACATTACCAGTAACTGGTATCATTTTATATTAACTTACCATAACTGTTACTCATCTACTTCATGGCCTTAGTAAAGTGTCCCCTGTCCTGCTGCAGTTCCTTGAGCCTTCCTGCCCTCTTGAAAAGAGAAGGATTTGGCTTTGCTGAAGTATGTTTCTAGACACCTGCACTCTGAGATGCTCCCAGTAATGTGCTCACAGCCAAGTGCAGCAGCTCCTGTGTGAGACTCTTCCTGTAATAACCACCCAAATCCAACAGACTTTGTAGAATGTCATGTTTGTCATATTTTAAGTAAAACTTGACAAGTTACAACAGCACCTCAAAGGCAGGAGTGATTCCTGGGCTCATGTCTTACATTTCATTCCACTTGCCTGAACAGTGTTGAACAGAACAGCCTCAGCTCCCTCCTGCATGTAAATGCCAAGCAGAGGGCTGTGCTGATCTCCAGCAGGGGAGGGTGCTGGGTGCAGTAGGTATGTGTGATTTGCTGCCCATTGCTATGTAAACCTCCTCGAGATGTAAAAAAACTGCTGCTGGGGGGAGCTGGGACATGTGGCATGGTCATAATTAATTGTGCTGGAAGGAGGTTTGATGAACAGCAATAAACTTGTCTTTAAGGCTGTGCTTGATCTTCCTTCTACCAGCTGTGCTTTTGTCTTTGATAACAAATTCACATTGAAAATTTCTCTCAGAATTAAATCTGCTCTGCCACCAGCTCCAATGTTTGCAGAGATCTGCTGGAAGGAACTGAGGGAGAGAATTTAAACCCAGCTTTGCCTGCATGACATGCTACTGTAAGGTGGGATGGGATCCCATCCTAGACCTGGGGTCTCTTCTGTGGCTGAGACTTTTACCAGACATCACTTCATGAAGATCCAGCTGTGAAAATCAAACAAAAAAAGTAGGTGCTTTGCAGCATAAGGACTGGGGACAAGACCAAGGGCAGCTGAGCTGCATGCACAAGGGTTAGTTCATGCTGGCTCCTTAGCTGAGTGATGTCCTGATGGAGATCTGGCTGCCACAGTCTTACAGCTGATTTTTAGGTGACTGGTTCCATTCCCAGGAGCTGGATCAGTGGAGGTAATGGCAATAAGTGCAGCACAGCTGTCCCTGTCTCTGACCAGGTCACTTGCCAGCAGGAATAAAAGCCCCATCTTTCTAGTGACCAGCTGGGGATGCTTCCAGGTTCAAGAATAGAAATGAGAAGCTGCTGTGCTCTTCATCTGCACCTACACCTTAACTAAACTTATTCTGAGTCTTAAAAACAGTTTCTGCTAAACTGAAGTAATGCAGTTATTTCAGTTATTTTTATTAAAGAGGAACTGTGTGCACAAACCATTTGTTAGTTTTGGAAAAGGCTGCTGCCTTTTCTGCAGCTGTGCTGCTTTCACACTGACAACGGGCATCAAATCCTGTGCACCAGCCTGAGAAGTGTGAAACTGGAGTGTCTGACCCCATTTCCCAGAGCTTCCCAGGGCACTCCTGCAGCAACAGTGACCAGAAGGGGGTCCCAGAGTGTGGAGCCCTTGCAGCAGGTGCTGGAGGCCCCACAAAGCAGCACTGGTGAGGTCACAAGCTGAGTGTTCAGTTTTGGGCACTGCAGTTGAAAAAAGACATTGAGGTGCTGGAGTGAGTTCAGAGAAGGGCAACAAATCAAAGGGTCTGGAGAAAGTTTCTTATGAGGAGCCCCTGAGGGACCTGGGGTTGTTCAGTCTGGAGAAGAGGAGGCTGAGAAGAGATCTTCATGCTCTCTACAACTACCAGAAGGGAGGTTGTAGTAAGCTGGGTGTTGCTCTCTTCTCCCAGATAACTAGTGATGAGAGGAAAGTGGCTTAAATTGTGCCAGGGGAGGTTTAGGTTGGATATTAGGATTTTTTGGTTTTTTTACTGAGTGGTGAACTCTTGGAACAGGCTCCCTGAGGAGGTGGTGGAGTTGCCACCATTTAGATTCACAGATTCACAGATATTAGGGGTTGGAAGGGACCTAGAAGATCAAAAACCATCTAAACACGGTACTTCAGGACATGGCTTCGTGGTCCTGATAATATTTAATTGACTTGATGATCTTGAAGGTTGTTTCCAACCTTAATGATTCTGTGTACATGAGATCAAACTGTTTCAGCCTCTTCATTAAGGCCAGAGTCGTGACTTGACTGCAGTACAATTTACTCGTGGAGAAGAAGCATTTTTTATGGCAAAGAATGTGTGGGAAAGGTCTTAACAAGAGCCTGGGCTTTCCCCTAGGACAACAACCAGCAGCTCTTCTGGAGGCACAGTGCACCCTGCTTAGTGCAGTTTCTTTACACCTGGGTGGGATCTCTTTGAGTTTGCTGAGATAAAAGCAGGCTGGATGTGTTTGACATTCTCCTGATGCTGCAAGCCTGTACCCAAAACTTTGGGGTCACCAGCTATTTTGCTATGTAAAGTAACTACAGTTAGGGAGTTCCCAGTACTGTATCTTCCTAATCTAGATGCCTCTTCGTTACAGGCTGTGTGCACTAATTAGCTTTGCTCATAGAAACTGGGAAGCCCTTAGACTTTCTGTGAAATTATTGGAGCCAGGATTTTTATAGATAACATTAGTGTCTGTGGAGTTTACCCAAGGTAATTTATGTTCTATTTGCAACTCGGGGAAAACTCTTAGATGTTTGACATCATAAACCAGTAAAAGAGAGATTTATTACGAGGGCAGAAAGAACAGGGCCCTTGAGCTGCTTTGTTTATCATAAAAAGTCAGGTTAATCAGACAGGCACATGTGCCTCCCATGTTTTCTGCTTTCATTTCCCTCCTGTGCTGCTCCTTGCCAGGCACTGCCGTGGATGAAGAGGTGTGGGAGCACTGGCAAAAGTCCTTTGGACTCTATGGAATAAGGAGTATATTTGCACATCCAGAGGATGTTTATCTCCCTCTTGAGCTGCTATTAATAGAGATGTAAACAACTGAGCCCTTGGTGAGGCTGTAACTTCCCCCAGAGAAGGGCAGTAAAGGAAATCCCAGTAGTGTGATTGCTGGGCAGATCAAGAGCTGATACTCCCAGACTGCACAGGAGCTACTGGTGTGATGTCAGCACAAAGGATGGGGGCTAGAGGCAAAAAGAGGCACACTAAGAACACATTTCAGGCCACAGCCAGCCCCAGTGCTGGCAGGAAGGGCTGTGACCACTGCAGCATCCTTGGCAGGCTGGCCAGCAGTGGGACTGGGGAGGGCAGCCTGTGGCCAGGTGTCCTGGCTGCATTAGTTGGCTTAAGAAGACACTCCTCCTGCCTGGAGAGCTTTTCCCACTGCTGTCCTGAGACCCCTCTACATGCTACAGCCCTGCCTCTTCTCTAGAGGGGTTTCTGCAGTAGCCCTGTTGAGTAATAGCACCTTGAAGGTGCTGTGACCAGAAGAGGAAAAGTAGTTTCCCCAAACTGTGCCAGAGCTGGGACTGTATTTGTCTGAGCTTGACCTACAGATGATGCTTGTACCTTTACAGGTGCTGGCTTCATATGGCCTGGTCACACCCTCAGGATTGACCTTAGTCCAGATCAATGGCAATCCATTGGCTTGGCAGAGACCAACAGGTATGTTCTCTGATGCTCCCAGGAAGCAGCAGGAGAGACACTGGAGGTTTCTCAGTGGTGTTTTCTGTGAGCAAAAGTGTTCTTAGCATCAGGTGTGTCCTATATCATTCACATGATGTGACACAGCTGTCCATCCCTCTGGGAAGGGTGTGGATGGAGCAACAGCAGGGAGCTCCCAGCCAGGCTGGGGGAAGCAGGGTCACACAGGTGGCTGTGACTCCTCAGAGGCTCAGCTGACTTCCAGCTTTCTCCTGGCTCTCCAAACACCTCCTTGAGAGGCTGTGTCAGCAGCAAAGACGTGGTTAAGAGGAATAGAAAAAAAAACAAACCAAGATACTTCAGCTGAAACAACTGCCCATGATCCTTAATGCACTGCAGGGTGAGCTTGTGCTGCTATGGGAATTAGGAAAGCTGAAGTAAAGTAGGTAAAATGGTCTTTGGGAGGCTACACAGACAGATTCTTGCTGGGAGAGCTGAGCTGGCTCCTTCACCACAGAAGGGGTGAACTGGTATTAATTGTGCAGCTGAGGGTCATTAAGTGGCAAATCCCATAATGCCCTGCACTGAAGTTGTTAGGGTTTTCAGGTGTGGTGCTGAGCTGGGGAGCAAAGTGAGTGCTGAGCTGTTGGCTGGAGCTTCTGCTGAGTGAGTCCCTCCAGCGCAGGACAACATGTGAGTTGTTGAACTTCTCTCTGAAGGGGATGTTGAGGGGAAAGGGGGTGTTTGTTGTATAAACTGTGGTGACATTGCCTTGGCTTGGGGATTTCCTGGGCAGAGGTGGTCATTTGGGGGGAGAGCTGGTTTCTGAGGCTCCCTTAGGGCAGGGAGTGTCTCTGAGTAGGAGGGTGGCTGTGCTATGGTGTGTCCCAGCAGTGCCCCTGGGTTGCAATGCTACTGTCACAGCAAGCTTGAGGGGCTCCCAGACCAGGTACCCTCTCAAGAGCTGTGGAACATGTTCTTTTTGGAAAACAGCAGCACCCTGGTGCTGCAGGACCTCGAGATGGGGGAAGGGGTGGTCTTGGGTTTAACTGAGACCAAATGGCTTCATGGTGAAGCATTCAGAGGAAGAAATTGGAAGTATGGAATGAAACCCTGCAAGCCTATTCCATCAGCTGGGGTGTTTGTGTGCCTTGGGTGGAAAATCAGAAGGATGGTGCTTGGCTTGGGGTGGTAATGGGAGAAGGTGTTTGTCTCCCAGGGTTGGCAGGGCAGACATGACCCTGCCATGGGTGTCTGGATGCTGCACGTGACACCACCAGCCTTTCATTGTATGGCAGAGGACTTCAGGGCATGCTGTGGCCTGTGTTGTGGCTGGTGGAGTCATGTCTGGAACATGATTAGGGCTTTTACTTTGTGAAAGAGACAACTGGGGTGGCTGTGGGTAAGGAGAACTCCTGCAGACCTTGCAGGACAATGCTGTGTTGGGGGATGCAGGGAGAAGGATGCCTTTTACCTCCCAGGCTTCTGACTCAACCCCAAAGCAGCCTGAAAGATCATCCCTTTGAAGCCCCTGAACAGGTCCATGGCTTGTAGATCAAACCTAGTGGGTGACTGTCATCTGCAGCTGCTCTTTGTGTGGCAGATGCTGCAGCTTGTGCTTTGTAGGAGTAAGCAGCCTGATGCAGGTATCCCTTGGGAAGTGCTGGATGCCTTCTCATGCAGTGCATCATTAACAACTTCCAACCACCATTCCTGCCTGTGGTACATAATTCAGTGGTGATCTAATTAGCTGGTTCCTCAGGATCTTGCTGTGGGATGTGTGGGACCAGGCCTCTTTATTTCTCCTTTCTTCCAGTTCTGAATGGCTCCCACGTTTCCTCCTGCTCTTTCCATTAATGAGTTGTGCCGTGCTGGGACAGACCTTGCAGCTGAAAGAGTCTAATTGCTGGAGTAAGGATCAAATAGCCATTAGAGTGTTTGCTGCTAATTAATTATTGCGTGTGGCTGTTGGGAAGTGGAAAGGCTCAATTACAATGTAACAGGCTTACTGGTGCTAAATAACTCCTGTTTACAGCTACTGGGACCTGAATGCTGATGGTTACTCTCTGCTTGTAGCTGGTCTTCTGGGGACAGGGGGAGAGCTGAGCTCCCAGTTTGTCACACCTCCTTGCTTCTTTTAATTTTGGTGGGGTTTTTGTTCCAAGGTTTTTTGGTTTCTTGCTCATCTTGAATGCTTTTAGTTGGTTTAAAATGGATGGTGTCTCCCTTACCTGTCAATCATTGCACTCTAGGAAACACCAAAGATCTAATTAACCTGCCACACTGCTGAGCAACTTTAGCAAAAGGTTTCTTATAACTTGGGACATATCTGCCATCTACTTTGCTTGGTTTTTAGTTTAGGAAAGGTGTAAAGCTGCTGGGGAGAAATCTGTTAATCCACCTAGAGGACTGATAGTTGACACCCAAGCGATGGTGATTTATGGCTGGGTAATTTTCCAGCTGCCATAGTTTGTGTTAGAGCAAATGAGAATTGATGGCAGTTTGAGTTAATAGCTGATGCAGCAAGGAGCTGGCACATGGCAGCTTTGATCTCCTCTGCCACAGGAGAACCACTTCTCAAACCACCCAGGCTCAGCTGCTGAATCCCAGAGGAGTGGGTGGCCTCCAGCTGTGTGGAGGGGTGGAAACCTGGGAGAACAGGAGGAAGGTGAAAATGGGTCCAGGCAAGACCTGGAAAGGGCTGTGAGTGGGGCAGAGCTGCAGGAGCAGAGCCCTGTGCATGCCCAGGCTGGCTGAGAGGAAATTTGGATTTCTCTCTTTGCTCCCCCTTTCAAATGCCTTGTTCTTCAGCTGTCCAGGGTGTCCCAAACCCTGTCTGTGCTCTGCCCTTGCTGCTCCTCTGAGTGCTGATGAAACAGCCAAGGAGAGTCCTCAGCTACCAAAGATGGGCGATGCCATCAAGCATCACAATGATGGTAAAACTACTGGTCAAGGAACATCTGTTTGAGCACAATTTAATAGAACAGACAACCAGACAAATAAAACCAATCAACTAAAAAAAAAAACCAAACCAAAAACAACAGGTTTCCCCTTATCTCCCTTGTTATCACCCAGGGGATATTTGGGAACCCCTCTACCTAGTCCTGTCTCTATTGTGCCCCCATCCAGAGGGTGCAGAGGCTGGTCAGGAGCATTGTGCCTGTGGGGCACAGTCCAAAGGTGATGGGAGCAGGACCTGAGCAGGATGCCAGCAGCACAGCAGGGCAGGTCTGGTGCTGGCACCATGGTGGTGCCCACCCCATGTGCACAGGGCTTGCTGGGCCTCAGGAAAGTGTCACCAGCCATCAGAACAATGGAGAGGTGTTTAGAAGAAAGCAAGTGCATGGGGAGAGTGTTCACCTAACATGAAGCCCCTCGGGACTTCATCCCTGTGAGCATCCATCCCCTGGTAGCAAACCATGCAAACACATCAGTGTGGTCCCCAAACCAGGCATTATATTCTCTATGAGGTGTTTTTAATTTTTTCCCTGAACTATTTTCTCAGCTCTAGCGGTGCTAGAAACAGGTTTTTATTCCAGTGTGGTTTGCTTTCAATACTTAAAGGGGATAATAAGACAATTGCTGGCAAAGTGCGTTGTTTATGGCATAAATAGTCTTTGTTTTAAGGTTTTCCCCAGTGTCAAAGTTCTTTGATGGCTCTGATGAGGAAATAGAGCACACGCCAGTCTTTGACAAGCAGCAGCCAGAGGAGCACAGCCTAGCAAGAAGAGTCTAAAATATTTAAATATCAATTATTTACCTCAAAAGTTGCCTCTGAATGTTTCTTGCCATGGTACCTGACTAATTATCATGTTATCAAAGGAATGTGCAAACCTGTAAGCCTCAGTGTTTGGAGTGGTTTGACAGATAAGCCTTCCTGACAGAAAGAGATGTAACTTTGCTATTATCAGCCTGGTTCACTTTTGAATTTTGAATTACTACTTTTTTTTTTTTTTTTTTTAAGCTAATAGTCTGTTTTATGTAAACCGCTCAGAGATTAGGAGTTGATTTCAAAGATTATCCTCCATAAAGTCTCTTGATCATATTTTATGGTTCCTGTGACTCATGGGTGTAATCTTGTATCCCTGGGATATTCATGACATGTTCGCCTAATTCCCCACGGTAGCTAATCTCACTTCTGTACCTTAAAAAAAAAATATTAAAATATCTTTAAAGCGGGACTGGTAAAAAGGCAAGTTTTACAGCCAATCTTCAGCTCCAATTGCTCCTGCTGGGGAAGTCATAATGATGAATTTGTGACATAATTTCTGTGGCGACATGCTGGGATTTCATAAATGGGGATGGTGATTATAGAGCAGGATCAGGTGAAGCTGGATTGTGATGGAAAAAACCCTGATTCAAATGCAAATTGTTCAATAATGGCATAGGGGATACCAGAAATTACTGGCAATTTATTTTATTTGGGTTAAGCTCCTCATTCAGTCATCTCAAGTTGGAAAGTCACTCTTTTAAGGACGTGAGCAAAAGAAATGGCTGGAAAACACATCTTTCTCCTCTCAGGAGAACAAAGTTGTCCTAATTTAATAATAATTAATCAGTTAGTGTAATTAATAACAGTATTCTGTATTTCTGTGATTCCTCCCATTCAAGAGTCTCCAAGTGCTTCACAAACCCTAATTGATTCCACCTTACCACTTGCTGTAGCAGGACCACGTAATTTGCCCCATTTTCTGGAGATAAGGTGGTGTGTGAGCCAAGCAAAGAATTTTAACCGGGTTAAATTTTTTGCCCAAGGTCAGATGAGGAGCCAAAGTCAGAGCAGATCTGCATTTCAAAGATCAATCTTTACCCAGTTGGGCTTTGCCTGTGGCACGGTGTGAGCAGCTATTGCATGGCCAAGTGAGTGGTGGCCACTCAGCTGCAGCTTCAGAATAAATCAGGTGGTTTTCTGGTGTCCAACACGTGGAGTTGAGAAGAGGAACAACCCCATGGGCACACACTGGTGGTGAAACCAGCAAAACTGGCTTTTCATTAGCTATTCTCACTGAAATTGGAAGCAAGTTGGTTTGGTTTTGAGGTTTTCCTCTTTTATTATTTTTTTTTTTCCCCCCTTCCAAATCACTTGGAATTTAAACAGTTTAGCTGAGGATTAAACTTAATTGCTTCTGTAAAATGCTGTTCCCACACCATCTAGTGTACATCTGTTAACTGGGGAGGGGATGGAGGGACCAGTTGCCAGATGGTCTCTTGGATTTGGGTGGCCAGGAGCCAAGGAGCCGCCAGTTGGCGGTTTGTGGGGTTGTAGCAAAGAAGTCACGCTACGTGCACATTCCCCTCGCTTACTCTTCTCTGCCTTAATGAAGATACTGCCTAATGCAATCAAGCAGCCGTTAGCCCCTTCCCTGCCCTCCCCCCTCCCCAAAAGGGGTGAATTCAGCAGTCTGATTTGTCTCCCTGAAGCAGGCTGTTCCAGGGGCTCGGCTTCTCCGCACGCTATGTCTGCAAAGGCACTTTCTCGAGTGCACGAGTGTCCCGTGCCCACGTGCCATGCTGCAGTGGGAAGATGCTGTTGTAGCAAAACTATTTAAAAGTGTTTGGTTTGTTGTTTTGTTTTGTTTTTACCTTTATAGCTAGCAGCTTGGAATTCTGTGTTCAGCCCTGATTATTGAATGACGTGTCCGTGGTGCATGTTGGCTCCCATCACACTGTACCACTTAATAAACCTCTGAGGTGCTGAGCTAGTATTTTAAAGCATGCAATGTTCACCCCTGCCTGGAGAAGGACAAAGCCTGATTCTGCTGGGAAGGAGTGTTATGTCAGACTCTGAATTCAGAGACTGTCCACAGTAGAGTAAGATGGGTGCCCCTGCCCAAAATTCAGAACTTTTTTTTTGCAGGACTGGGCCACAGCTTGGGATCTTCAGGTGTGACAACTAGGAGGTGTCTTTTGTGTGGGATTGCTGCTAGGG
>VYZU01025655.1:0-23404 GCA_013401355.1 Ceyx cyanopectus | reverse complement strand
TATGTTTTGCAGCCTGTGTACAGATCATACCCAAGACAGTGAGAGGTTAGGTGAGCAATTAAACCTTGCTCTGAAACATTACAACTGATTCCACTTAGTTGTATCACCAACGTTGAAGGAAGCTGCTCAATACATTTCTGTCAGAGCATTGTGTTTATAACTAAACACATGTAGCTGTTTTGTTGGGCCATGTTAATTTCCAGTGTATGACTGTACAGCAGTTTCATTTAATTTTAGAAAAAACAGAGTGCAAACCAGTTTGAAATAAGGGACTCTGCTTGTAATCCTGATTCATGGTACAGCAGCCTGAGAATTCCAAGAGCAGTTCTGAACATTCATTGGCTTCTCAAATAAGCAGAACACAAAGTTGTTTGCTTAGTAAGAGATTAATATATTTCTGATCCAGTGTTCTTACTAAATCAGTGCCTGGGATATCAAAATCTTGACTTGGAAAAAATTTGCCACTTGATGTTTAAGAGGCTGGGTTTTTTTGGTATAAAGGTATTTAGAAAGTGCATGAATCCTATTCAGTCACGTAATTTTTACTCTTTTCCATCTCCCATCATGATCAGCCAGCTCTGTGAATAACAAAATATATATTATGGCATATTTAAACACGTAATTATTTAGTTTTTAGTAGACCTTGGTATCAGGAGCTGTGAAACTTGCTCCAAGTAGTAGATGATTTAGCAGAATCATTGTTGAAAAACTTACTTGGCATTAGATGTTACAGTTTTGTTACAATAATGAATTGTAATCACAAGCTATTAGTAAAAATAATTTGAGAGCAAAAGCTGTTAGCCATAAATAAGAGCAGAGTCTGCTGAGTTCAACACAGGAATAATAAGTAATTACATAATTTATGGCTAACTACTTAAGTCAAAGAAACACTGCTCTTGAATATGTAGGTAGGGACAGCTGAACAATTTCACGTGGGGAATTCAACTGGATTTAATGTTTTATTTCAAAAATTTAAATTTGAGATAAATTCTAAGTTCCATTGACTTATTTCAACATTGCATCACTTCAATGTAATATATTGAACAGAAAGATCAAAGCAATCTGGAAGAGGACCCATTTTAATAATCTCTCTCCTGCCCAGCTGTTTAAAATAGTTGGAATTAACTTTTTGCTGAGAAAAGTCAGAGAAATTAAAGCAGGTCCGAGAAAGCCCCACACACTGAGCAGTTTGTTGTGTTGCTGCTGTGAGTCTGGGGAGATGGAAGGCTATGCATTTGATTTAAACAGAGGAAACCTGTGCTGAGAGTATGAATCACCTCATCTGCTGGAGGGATTAGCAAATGATTGGTACCTTGGTGCCCTGGAAACCTGCAGCTAGTTTCAGGCAATTCCAAGAGGTTGGGGCAGTTCTGACTGCAGCTAACTGATGCTGTAGGGTACACCCCGTTCCAGAATGCCTCTCCTGGAGTGGGGGAAGGGGGAGGAATCATAGCACATGTAGCTTGTTTAGGAGACATCTGGCACTACTGCTGCCTTTTTATTTTTCCCCTTTTTTTTCTTCATTTCAAATAAGAAAAAGACAGGAAAAAGAGGATGAAAGTAACAAATCTTCTCTCAATAGCTTCTACTGTGTTCCTGAGCTAAAAGTGTGATAGTTGTAGTTAAAAAATCTTTCTACTGAACATTGCTGAAGTAAAATACTACAATTTATGATACTTGCATAATGCGACCAGTAAACTTTCAACAAAGCATAAATTTAGTTCTAGGGTTTAACTGCCTTTTGAAGGGGGAAGGAGCTACTAGCTTTATGTACATGATGAAGTTATTCAGCAAGCACTGAAATTTGTCACAGTGTGTTGGTTTGTTTTTTTTTTTTTTTCTAAATTATGTGAAGATACCTAGGGTTTAATTCTGGTTGATTTAACAAGCTGTAAATTGAATATCTTAGATCTGTTTGGAATGGATGCTCCTATATCCCTGTGGTGCCTCATGCACAGTGTTTGAGAGACTTGGGATGGCAGATAATTCAAAAGGATGTCTCACAACCCTTTACTGCAGACTATTTTATACACATGAGTTTCTCAATATTTGTCAGTGTACTTACTAAGATTAGTTTGGTCTCTGGGAAAAAAAAAAAGGTTTTGATACTTTTTCTTNGAAGGAAAAAAAAATCTTAAAGCTGTAACCCCTTTGATTATTTATATCTGAGTCTTCCAAGACTGATAACTATGTTTCAGTAGGATTATTATAGGTGGTTTTTCAGATCAATTGATTTATTAGTAACTTATGTTTTGCAGCCTGTGTAGGCACAGTTTGTTACCTGCCACAATAAGCAATTGCTGAGCTTAAGGAAGTTATTGATTTGAATAATGCCAATGTTTCTGTAGTGTTCTTGGGACATGTGCAAGTGACCATGTTGGTTTCCTTTGGAAGTTTAATGAGTGTCAGTAGCTAACCCTAGGCCTCCATACATGTGGCTTCACACCAGTCATCTCTCCCACAAAAATCTTTTTAAGAGGGCTCTCCAAGGATGACTAGAGAGGATGATTTTATTTATTTGTTTTTTGACTTGTTGATGATTGATTTTTATATATAAAAATCAAATAAAAAAATTATATACATAATTTTTCTCCTCATCTGGTATTGAATTCATTAATGGATTATTAGCATTCTGCATAGTGGATATATTCAGTTCTCTCTACATTGTGTTGGGGAAAGCCATGCACATCACAACTGCTGTTTCATATAAAATTAGTATTCAGTGCTGCAAACCTCTGAACAAACCAATTGGGATTTTAGTCCAACTGTTACGAGGGAGAACAAGAACAAAATGTTGGGTATTAAAAATCTTTAAGTTACGACTGAGGGTATATGGAGCACAGATGTTCTGAGGTTGGCAGAATTGCAGAGGTAACTTTTTAATGAAAGATAACAAGGTTTTTATCTTTATTCCTTCTGTTTTAGAGGTAAAGCCAACTTCTGCATACATGAGTAGTTGCTTGAATTTTATTTTGTAAGGATGGTTATTGTGATTGATTGGTGAAAAAGCCATAATCCAATTACAAAAGGCTTAGGTTTTAGCTGTTGTACTGCTTGGTTTAGATGAGGCACAATATTTATTAATTTTTTTTCTTAAATACTCCTTTTCTGATGGCACAGCTTTTCGTTTGAGACAGGGAAGGATAGATGACTGCTCTTGGCTATTTACACAAACAGCAAGGTAATGGCAGCTTTTGGAGCTCCACTATAAATAGAGTTTTATCCTGCTGCTGGGAGACTGATAATGGCAGCAGTCACCCAACTGAGAGGGTGCCTGAGAGGACCTGTGCTGGGGTGCAGAGCAGCTGCCCTACAGGTGGCCCAGAGGGAAGCTGAGAAAATGATGCCCTTTCTGTACTTCAGGGCTTTTACCAAAAAAAAACCAAGCAAAACTTGGTCTGGTGCAGGGGAAGAAGGCAGGATGGGATGGGGCATGAAGTATTCTTACCTGTCAGCCACCACCAGCCTCTCCTCTTTAAAAAAAACCCAAACAAATCAAAACCAAATCTGAAGAATAAGTTGAAATTAATGCAGTTTAACTGGTACTTATTTTTTCTATTTATTTCTGTACTGTACTTGGTCTCTTCAGTTGCTGTCTGGAAGCAATTCAACCATTTTTTATGTAGTGCGAAGCTTCAGCTATTAAACTCTGGTAGCTCTCAGATGACAAAACCCAGAACCAAGTGGGTTCTTCCTTATCTTAGAAGGTTTGGGATCCCAGTGCAGAGGAATGCAGTGGCTCAGCAGAGGAGTAGCCAAAGTGTGCTGTGCCCTGGGCTGGTATGAGCTGAATGTGGGAGATGTGTTTGAGACATTTTACTTTCTGCTCTTCAGTAGTTTTATTTTATGGGGTTTTCCCTTACTGCAGTCATCTAACATTGACTGCATCTTGTAGTAGCAGCTGATGATGTTGCAGTATGTGCTGTGTAGTTCCACCTCCAGAATTTATGGTCAAATGTAGATGTTCTTAGAAATGCCCGAGCAAATGTTTGGGCTGAAAGCTTTGGTGACCTAGACTGTCAAAGGGGAAAATCTATATGGTAGGAGGTGAAGCTGAAGCTCCTGTAAAGTGAGGCAGGCTCACCTTGGTCAGTGAAAGAGTAAAAAAACCAACTAACTTGCAAGATTGGTTACCTTTGTGGGTGGGAAACCCCGTGTCTGTCTGTGTTCTGAAGCACTTGGTCGCCGTTGGCTGCACATTGGAACAATGCTGATTCTGTTCTAGGCTTTCACTGGTTACCTGCCTGCTCTACATGGGGCATGTGCCAGTATTTTGAGGGGATATGCAGAGGACTATGTTTTTAAAACATGATCAGTGTGAAGGAGCATATTGATCTGTACTGTGGTTTAGTTGAGGGCATTTGGGAAGTGAGAGGTGTGCCTGCCTTCTCCAGACAGGAGCTGGTACTCACTCCTCTTTTGGCTTGCTCAAGCAGGCATATGTGGCGCTTTTCTTTTCCTTTCCTTTTTTTTTTTTAAATAAAAAAAATCTTGGTTGTCATCCGACTTGGCTTTTATTCTTCCTAAGAGCCTCATTTTCCACACAGTCAGACTGTAACATCTGGAAGCCATCTCTTCTTTGGCAGGGAAAGATGTGACAGACACAATGAGGTGTAACTTCTACTTTTGCTATCTTACCTTTGCTTTTTTCCAAAGATATCCAAGACCAAACCGTTTTAAAAATGTATGGGTATATCAGATGTGTTTTAGCAAAGCTTAGAAGTACTGTTGGGCACAATAATTAGTTATTAATACAGGTATTTTTCACTTTAAGGATAGTAGTTGCATTTTCTGTACAGTTGCTTTGTACAGCTTATATCAAGTGTTTTAAACCCCCATTTGATTGGACAGTCTGAATTGCTAAATACCAATATAAAACACTCATATGAAACCATAACAGTACATCTATATTTCAAAATAGTTTTTAACTTACTGCAGTAAAGATACAGATATTATTAATGGCACTTTAATGGGTAATCAGATGTCTGTGAAGCACTGTAGCAAGCTGTTTTTTCCTTCCATAATAGTTGTTCCACACATAATAATAAGAACCTAAGTCCAAAAATTACTTTTGAATGAAGGGGGGACTGTGATGGTGAAGTTGAGGTTGGCAGAGTTATTAGGAAGTCCTTATTAGGAGTTATTACAGAGGTCCTTGTGTTACTCACTTTCCATGTCTCTAAAATTGGTGTAAAGCCTTAAACCCTCACTTTAGGTTTTAGCCTGACTTTTTTCATATGCCTTTTAAAAGAAAAAAGAAGCCTCTTTAAGTTTTTGCTTTCACAGCATGAAATGGTGAAAACAGATTTAGCTTTCAGTTTACTGATGTGTGCATTACCTCTGGGGACTTCTCCATGTGCTTGGCTGTTTCCTGGCTGGTGTCTGCTCAGGTCCTGGCAGTCACCACCAGCTCTTAGCTGGGCTCCTCTGAAGGCTGGGAAGAAGCAAGGGGTTAAGCAGCTATAATTTCAGTCAGCTCTAGAATGGAAATGTGTGTCAATAAGGAGTAAGGGATTGCTTTGAGAAGGAGGCAGCTAAGAGTGGACAGGTGCCCGGTGGATTTGCAGGTAGAACATGTGGTGTCCCTGTGTGGGTCACAGGTTAGGTGCTCAGCTGCAGGGCTGCCTCTCCCCATGGCACATGGCCAGGTGTGGGAGTTGGGAGCTCAGTGTGGGATCAGAGCCTCCTGCCTCCTTTGCCCCAGCCGATCAGCAGGGTACTGCCTGTGGCCCCTCCCAAGGGCAGGGCAGGAATATTTGTGGTAACTGCAGTTTGCCCCTTCCCCTCCATCTACCTCCTCCTGTCTGGATGCAGCAGAGCTCTCCTTTGGCCTCGTTGTAGAGGGTAGAGTTCATCTGCCTCTGACCCTGCGCCTAGTGATGTGTGGCTGCAAAAGGAATTGATTGCATAGGCTGATCCAATGGAGAGCTAATCATGGAGGATGGAAATTTTGTTTTCAGAATGTGCTTGCTGCTGGTTTGTTTGAGTGCTAGAAGGAGCAGAGCTCTCTGGTGTGTTTGGGGAGTGGAAAGGCAAATCCAGCAGTAGCAGCCCACAGTGTCAGAAAAGCATATTCTGACAGGGTTCTTTCCTGCTTAAGCAACAGACTTGTTGCACACCCTGAAGAGCAAACATAATACAAACTGAATAAAGAACAGGCCAGGAAATGAAAATGGTACCATGATGGCATCAACAGCCACCATAACACTGTTGTTGGTGTTTTGGTGCATTTTAGTTGATGTGTTTTGCTTTGGGTTTTGTTGTTTTGGGTTTTTTTTTTCCCCTGAAGAGAGACATAAGTGTATGGAAGTGGTGTGGGAGGGGGTGCAAGAGCTGGAAGTTCAGGAAAAGAAAAATTGTGAAGAAAGATGTTGAAAAGAGAAAACCTATCTAAATTATGTCATTTAGGTTCTTTGTTGGAGTGTTAACTACTCGGTGTGTTGTGTACACAGACCATGTATGTGTCTGTTGGTAAGCACGGGAGAATAAAGATTGATGATGTCTAGTTCAGGTCTTCTTGTGAAGGAATTACAAGATTCATTTATTAAGCAAACAACACAAAAATAACCACACTTCTAAAGGTATTAATTGCATTACTGTTCACTTTAGTCTTGATTATGCTCTCATAATATGATCAAAACTGCTGATCCAGTTATAACTAAATCACGTTGAAGTACAGTTGTTACAGTACAGAATGCTACTTGAAATGTGTTTGCTGTATTTTACTCAAATTACAGAATTGCTTTAAAGCTTTTTGGCAGATGAAATATTAGGTTGATATTAATATTACCCACAGTTGTTTGGGCTGTAGGCAATGTCATACAACTTGCCCAAAATGTCTCTTAAAAATCCACTTTTGGAGATGAATGCAAAGGTGATTTGGGGGGGAAACCCCACCAATGACCATACTTCTATGTATAAAACAAAAGTTTAGACATCTTCTGGGCTTTCAGAAAACAGGCACAATGGTGGAGTTGATAACAACCTTCTCTTCTAAACGTACTTCTGATTCTTTATTTAAATTTCATCTGACTAGCATTTTAACTGTGCTACATAATTGGTTCTGAAGCATCAGCATCTCTCATTCATGGATAGATAAATAATTCAGGGATGAACTTTAGCCACACACTTCAGCATCACAATTTTAGAAATTCAAATTTTCTGAATTAAGAAAGTGAGGTCCTTGATTTTATAGGTGATTAACTGTATTACAGGGAAAAATCAATACATCTCTAAATAGCTATCCTGCATTTCCAAAACCTTTGTCCTGCCCACATAGCCATTTCTGAGCTTTGCATCTCTGCCTTCCCAGAAAAACAACTGATGTACCTTATAAAACTTCAAGATAACAGACAAACCAAAAGCCAAATAGCAGAAACATTTTGCTGTCAGCTTGTGTAAATGAAGTCTGAACTATTACTTAAGTGTATGAAACATGAACTTCAGATCTTGTGATTACATGCATATATATATTATTTTTAATTGTAAAAAATTTTGGGTTTTTTTGGAGAGTGCATTTTAACAAAGGCTGCTTGCTGAAATGTATTAATAATAACAAATGTTTATTGTTTTTGTGCATGTAATAGAAATTGGGAAAGGATAGGTATCACTCAGCAGCTGCTGATCACATATGTGTTACTGTGTGAATTGTGCTGATGAATTCTGACAACTTGTGCCAGATCTCAAAATTGGCCAGTACATTTGAGTTGATCACAACCATACCTAAAATAATTATTCATGTATAAGGGAAAAAAATTTATCTAGGATTTAAATCTTTTTTTTAGCAAAGCCAAATTGCAGTTTCTTGCTTAGCTTGTGTTGTAATTATTTGATTATCAATCAAATAATTCTAAAAAGAAACTTCTCTTACATAATGTTGCCAACTCTAAATGTATTAATAGCCTCCCTGGACTATTGCTGCTTTTAAAATCCATTAACATTTTGTTTAGCAAAATTTTAAACTGCAAGGTAGAATAAAGGGATACATTATGTCTGCATCAAAACATATTTTGAAATTCTTTTGCTTGCATTTGAAAACTAAATACTGAGACTCGTATGTATGTATGTATGTGTGTGTATATATATACATATATATATATAATATATAAACACATTTATTTCAGAAAAGATGCAGGAACCTTCTAGTGATTTTATGTAATCTAAATATAAACCTAAAGGAAATGTTGTGCTATATTATTGCTGTTTTAGCAATCTATTATAAAGTTTATTGCACAGAAATAACTAGGTCAACCTCTGGATGACCTGTCTTTTGGAGTTTCTTCAGTTAGCTTTAGGCTAGAGCTCCACCTTGTGATCTTCCAGCAGGATACATTTTCTTTTTATAGTTAATAATTTAATTATGATCTCATAGAGTTGAGTGACTTCAGAAAGTTTTTGTGGATTTGAGAGATTTCAGCATCACCTGGGAAAAGTGAATTAGAGTTCTGTGAACATGCAAAAAAGAAACTAAAGAAGAGCTGCTTTTAATGATGCACTTCAGTTTAGATTTAATTTAGTAAAATAATCTGCTTATTAGAGTACATTTAACAGATAACTTCAGAGTTTCACTATTTTAAATAATGTATGTGAGATTTTCACTCTTTTTCAGCCTGTACGGTAATGAACTTGCTATAGTTTAAAAGTTCTGATAGGATGCTTGCAGATTGACCCTTTTCTTTTTCACTGGCTTCCTAAGAGTGCTTTGAATGAGGCATCAGGTATGTGCGTGAAGAAGCCATGGCTGGCAGTAGTTGGAATTTCCAGAAGGCATTTACTGACTTTAGGGAGAATGGGGAAAAAGCAGTGCCAGGCTTCTCACACCAAAACAAGAGAAGTGATAAATTCAAAGCAAAGAAAATGCCTCTGGGTAGTCTGGAGTTTGGAGTTCTGCTGTGGAATGCCATTGCTCCTGAATAGTGAGTTGAGAAAGGAATTGGAAATATTAATGGAAACAGTATTGATAAGGAATTATAAAATATAGTGAAATCCTCTCTGACTGAAAAAAATACCTTATTTTTCGATGCCAGCAGGGTATTTGGGGCAAACATCACAAATAACAACAAAGCAAATGTGGTTTTCCCTGCACAGATTCTGTTGGCCACTGCCAGAGGGGTGATGCTGGGCTAGGTTGACTCTGTGAAGAATCAAAAGCCTCTCTCATATTCTGGATGTATGTAAATCTTTTGAAATTACCCTCTGCTGGGCCAAATGAAATGGGTTTTTTTTGTCAGCTTGATGCTGGAGTTCACTTCCACTCTTATGTAATCTCATATTCTTGCAAGGCATTCATCTGTAGCTCCTGGTTTCCATGATAGCAGCTTATAGTTGCTCTCACAAGGGCCAAGTTTCTGATTCCTGCAAGAAAAACAATTCTTGTAATGTGAATCCCAGTAGCCTCATGCTTCAGCATCTAGCAGGAACTTGATATACCTCTTCCATTTTGAGGTGATTCTGACCAAAAATGCCATGTTTTGTTGGATGTTTTGTTGTTTGTAGTGAGGTGAATGGTTCTTGCAAGAAATTAATGTAGAAAATACATATTTTAATTGTTCATCTGTTCTTTTCCATCTTTTTTTTTTACTAATATTTTTCTTCAAATATTTCTGTGACTCTAAGAAACTTTATTGAGAGTTTTTGCAAAATTTGCTAGGATTTGCTTTTCATAAATTGAGTTAATGTGTTAATTCTGTGAACAAGTGGTTAACTTGCTTTGTTTCTCAGTGCTTCATAATTTTATGAAGTAGGTAATTTTAGTATTCTAAACAGGCAGAGGCACATCTAAACAGATGAGGCACAATAACAAATTTGCATGTAAACATTCTGATTGTCACTTTTGTAGACGTGTTGCTTCTCAACATTGAAAAATGTAAACTAGAAAAAGTCAAATATCATGTTGATAGGCAGGTTGAACTTGAAACTGAGTAGTTCTGATTTTTGAAGTTTGCATCTTTGCACTGGCACTGAATCACAGACATGTTCCAAAAGGACTTGTGTCTGTTTTTTCCCATTTTCCCCCCCTGATAATTGTTTTCTCCCCTCTCCCCCTTTACTGAAGAGCACCACTGAGCAGGACTAGCCTCATGACCAAGACACAAGCATGCTGTGGTATTTTTCCAAGCTCAAGTTACAGATAGGAACCAGAGGGGGTAGTATTTGTAAACAAACACCAAAAAAACCCCACCAAACACAACACAAACCCTCAAACACACATATATACACAAATATAATCTGTAGACCATTTTGGTATGTCACCAATTGAGCAGTTGTACATAAACCTGGATTGTATAATAGCTTCTTTCCACCAAAGGAGGAGTTTTTCCTCTTCCCTCCCCTGCTCATGGCTACACAGCCTTGGTGTTTCCCATGCTGTTAAACCAGTTTAACTTGATAACCTAGGGAAAAAAAGATTCTTGAGATGTATTTTGCCCATTTATTGGGGAATTGAATTTGGTGATACTGAAAGGCAGAGCTTACCAAGATAAATGGCTGGGGAGGGGTTATTACTGTGCCTGGGAATGATGCTGGAGTGTATGAATGGAGCAGAAGATGTAATGCACTGGTCATGTGCTGGTGTGGTTTTAGAGCAGGGAAGAAGAGTGCCAAAGGTTGCTGCCATTCTGAAGCAGCAGTGTTTTTGAAGCTTTTTCTCCTGTGCTCTGGATGTAACATGCTGGAGTAATTGTAGATTATCCTGAGCTTCACCAGCTGATCTCAAACCTCCTCTCTTTTTGCCACTATTTCTTGACTCTGCTCCCACTCTCTGGTTCTCTGCTTTTATGTAATGACGAGAAATGTGAAGAGAACATAGTAAGTTCAGGATTTATGGTTTCTCTCAGCTCGAAATTCTGGAAGCTGCAGTGGCCCCTAGCATTCAGAATAAGGAGTTGCAGGAAAACAAGTGAATGGCCCCTATCTCCCTGCATATTGATATGCAGTCTCTGAAGCATAGCTACCAGACAGTAAGCAGCATGTGCTTAGCATGCCAAAGTTTCATCTTTCCCTCAAATACCTAATCACTCCAGCAAGCTGTAGAGTCAGCAGACTTCTACTCTGAATGTATTCTCCTTGCTCTTGTGTCTTTATAATACCTGAAAATCATACTTTCTTAATTTAACTTCATATGAGTTAGCTTGGGGAGGACAATTGGCATAGAAAACCTTAGCGTGGATGATGATTAAATCTTACATTTATAAACTATCCAGGGAGGTTTTTGTCCCCTAAATACAGGAAAATTGGATAAATAAACCAAATTTATGAATAGGTGGCAAGATTATAACTGTGGTGCAAAGCAATTATTTTCTTGATAAATGCCATGCTGTTGATTTTCATGTATTTCTTTATAACATGGTTAGTATTGTCTTCCTTGATATTCTTAAGTCTTACCATGCTTTAAATGTAAGAGGTGTTGTAAGCCTGGTTTATCAACTCTGGAAGACAGGGAGATGTGAATCAGCTGGGTTGAAGAACTTGTTATAAGAGCTTATCTTTATGGAAAATGTCATGGAACTTTAGAAACTGGAGATATACATTTGGTGTATGATGTCATTACATGTATGTACATATACTGTGCTTTAGATTTAATATGAAATCTGGTTTTGGTTTGGTTCACCAGAAATATTGCAGTGTTGGTAAGGGTGGTGCTGCAGGACATGGTAGTACAGCTCAAACTGAAATCTAGCAGAGGTCTAGAAATAAAGCTGTTACTTCCAAGGTGCTAATGAAAGCCATCCCAGTTTGCTCATCCTATTTGGAGGCTTTTTTACCCTTGTTTTCTTTTTTTCTTCCTGCCAGTGGTTTCTGCATTTGATTTTACTGGATGCTTTTAACATTTGTGGAGATACTTTGTAGTAAGATCATGGGAAGAGTCAAAAATATAAAATCTTCAAACAGGAAAAAGCTCAGTTGGAAATGGGGTGATGTGATCTATATTTTCTGTTTCTAACGTTTTTCCTTCTATATGTGGAAAAAATATTCACTGTATTTATTTATTTTTTTTAATTTTATTATAGAAGTTGTCCTCTACAAAGGAAGAAAGAAAAGTAAGCTTGTACTTCAGACTGGTTTTTGAATATCTTTCTAATACAGTGGTGTTCCAGAAGATGATAAAGAAATGATAGCAGCTCCAGAAATACCAACTGATTTTACTCTCCTTCAGTAAGTGTTTTAAGAATTTATAGTTTCATTTTTAAACATATACTGGTGGTTCTTAGTAATTCGTTTTCTCTGGGAAACAAAATGGGATTGTATATTTTTTTTTTTCCCCTAATGAAATGTTGATTAAAAACTGTTTGAATTTTTTTCCCCTTTAGTATTCAGCAGTAATGAAAGTATTTTAGAAGTGCTTAGTTATTTCAAATCGGTTTTTAACCTTGGCTAGTAAGAAGCCATTATGACAGACACCCTTTTGTTCATGTGATATGCTGCTTGGGATTTTGTCTTCCAAAATGAAATGTTTGATTAAGAAACTTTGATTAGAAATGCTAAAAAAAGTTTCCTTCATTAAAGCTTCTTTATAGAGAGAGAGGAAATAGTTGAGGTATTTGCCCTTAATAACTGGGGCAGGTCATCTCTTGTTTAAAATGTCTAATGCTAAATGCTTTAGTTACCACCAAACTCTTCTCTTCCCCTGGGCATCAGTTCTTCCATGGTTTGGACATCATTTTAGGAGCTCTCTGGTCTTCCTACATTTTTAAGATTTCCAAGATTTAAAACTGGCTGTAGATTACATTTTTGGGACAGAGAAATAAAGTGATTATTTTAAGCAGACCAGAAGAGTCCAGTCCTCCCCTCTCAATTGTCACTTGTATTAATGATACTGATTATGTGGGTTTGTTGGTCTGGTTTGTGGTGGGTATTTTGTGTTAGTTGGATCCTTCTTTTTAGGTATTTTTTTTATTTTGTTGTTGGGTTGTTTTTTTTTGTTTTTTTTTGTTGTTTTGTTTTTTTCTGTGGGTTGTTTGTTTGTTTTGTTTTGTTTTGTTCCCCTTCTTCTAATGCATAATAAAGGTAATTTGAAATATGTTTAAATATGGAATTACTGGGGTTTTTTAAATCTTTTTCCATGATTTTTACTCCAGTACAGTTCATTGCTTAGTGAAATGTTTGGAATTTATGTTGTATTCTTTCCTGTGAAAATAAGGAAGTTTTGAAAAAGAAATAATTCTAGCCTTTTTCTTTTTCTCCCCCTTCACCAAGGTTGGAGACGTTTTCACAGTACATAGTAAGCAAAAACAGAAATAGAAAAAGACATGTTAAAAGACAGAAAGCTCCTTTCAGACACAATAGTGAGAGAGCTTATGTTTCTGGATTATTTTAGAATGCTATAAATAGGAATGGGTCTCCTGTGCCCCCTGGGCATCTTTATGATAGCATTGTTAATTGAATCAGGAAGTGTGTATCAGAATCTTGTGATAGCAGCTGGAATTCACCATACTGTACATATGTGTTCAGAACAGATCTAGAAACTTCATTTAAATTGCATTCTAAAGGAAGTGTAGAGATAGAGGATATATATCAATTTTCTTCTAATAAGTGAAGTGATTTCACGCATCACACAATATGTGCCCCCCATCAATTTGAGCAGTAAAGGATTTGTATATCAGTGCAGCATATTTTAATGATTTGGGAAATTAAACAAATGAGAAAGTTATTAACTTCTTTTTCCCTTATAAGCATAAAAAGAATTGCAGGTTATCTTATTGAAGGAGGAATCTCACTGTTCTTTAGTACCTTTCAACACAAGTGCATAGCTCTGAACTACTGAGTTTCTAATAGCATGAAGAGATCTGTTGAGACACTTTTGTTTAGAGGGAAGAAAGTGATTTTTTTTTTTTTTCCTTTCCACTATTTTTCCCCCCTCATCTTTTGTTTAAGAATTTGTGGCAGATCATTTGTAGTGCCTTTGGCTTTTTGAGATAGTGTGATATTTGTCACCTGCCAAAAGCAAGGCTCCCAACCTGCTGCTATTGTCTACCCACCTCCACACATTCTAAATGTCTATCTACAAATAAATAGTTTGGGGGAGTCAGGTCAGGGTGTGAGTGTGAGGACATGCTCTGATCTGTTCCTCAACAGTAGATTTTACAGTGAAACAACATTTTTTTTCCTGTTTGATTTGGCTTGCTAGACTGAGAGCATAATGTGACTTGATGTTTAAGAATGTTTCTGATGACATGTGTAAATGGTTTGCCTTTTATCCTTGCAGGGAGTCTGAAACACACTTCTCTTCCGATACAGACTTTGAGGACATTGAAGGAAAAAACCAAAAACAAGGCAAAGGAAAAGTATGTTCTTTTTAGAGGGGTATTGAAACAATGATGAAATTGAAGAATGCAGCACTTACTTTGAAACTGAATGAGCTAGGAATGTTTTATGGAAGTACAAGTGTCCTGTGAAGATATTTCATATTGATATTTGAAATGCTTAATCTTGAGTATTTGCACTACATTTCCTTAGTGCTATAAAGGCTTAAGGGAGGTGGGGGGAAAAGAACAATCAACTTTGATTTGATTAGTCTCTCTGCATGAGTTCCATCCTATAGTTAAATTTGGTGCTATTACAGTCTCTTTTGTATGGTGTCATTAATTCTGTCTCTGTTTTAATACTAAAAATGAAGATAAACAATAATATAATTGAAAAGGTGTTTATATAGGTCAGAGATAAGAGGATACACTACCTGAGTGTGGAGGTCTGCTCAGTAGCCCTTCTCTCCTCTCTAATGACAGATGGTACTACCTGCTGGGTGGCTTCTGCCCCCTCCCTGGCTTTGCACCCAACACATGTGGCTCCTTCAGTGCTGTGATGCAGGCTGACCTGGGCTGTACTGAGCACCCATGCACCTGTACCTGCACCAAGTGCCCAGTTATTATCAGCTGCTAATAAAGAGTTTTCTTAGAAAACAGTCATATAATTTCAGGGGTTTTTTTTCTTGTTTCTGCAAGTCATACTTGGGTAATTGGGTACAAAGACATCAACCATCTGCTCTTCCTCACCTCCACTTGCCACCATGTGTGCTCGTACTAAAGAAACCAACAACAACAAAAAAATGGAGTGAATTGTAAAGGAGACTGTGAGCTGTGTGAGGGGAATTGCCATAGGTGTTCTAAATAAATCTGTATAATCTGTTTTACAGTTTAAACACGAGAAAAAGCTCTGCCTCATACACTGTCACTAATAGCATTTTTAGTTGCTAGAGGATTTGAAATGAGTAGGAGAAAGTGGAACCTGTAGAATTCTCCTTGGTCTTTGCATCAGTCAGGATCAGCTGTTCTTGTCAACTTCGGATTTGAAATCTGGTTCCTGAAAACAAAAGGCCTTGTGTATAGTCATCATGGTATGAGTAGCAATTGGAGTTTTGAAAAATGAATGCATAATGCCCAATTAAAACTTCTTGTCCATGCGTGTCATTGCAGACCTGTAAAAAAGGGAAAAAAGGGCCAGCAGAGAAGGGGAAAAGTGGCAACGGAGGAGGGAAACCTGGTGGTCCGAATCGGATGAATGGACATCACCAACAGAATGGTGTGGAAAACATGATGCTGTTTGAAGTAGTTAAAATGGGCAAGAGTGCTATGCAGGTAAGACTTGGGTTATCTCTCTGCCTTGGATGAATATACAATTTGAACTTAGCAATATTTTCCTGTGCATAAAATACTTAATAAAACGAAGCCCAAAGTATTTTTTTTTCTTCTTAAATGTGTAGGTTTTCTTATCAGGGGTGTTTTTATAAGTGTTTTTGAATTGTTAAGGTTTGAATATGAAAAAACTGATTTTTTATTTCTAAAAGAAAAATCACATATATAATGAAGGACTTCAAAACACAACTCCAAGTGAATTTTCAGTATCCCCAACAAAGAATGGTTCAGTTGGCATGTAACTTGAAAGTTTTTTTGGTGGTGTTATGTTTTGTTTTGATGGGGCTGTAACTAAATACAAGTGGGTTATATACCTATAGTTGTAATAGAATTTAACAAGAAATCTGTAGTTTGTAGATAGATGCTCCCAGAATTTAGATTATCTGAAAAGAAGCAATTTCTTCTTGTTACTCTGGGTGAGACAGCTGCAACTCAAGGGAACTCTACAGAGTAGTCTTTAAGTTGACTTGTATGAGATTTGGGTTTGAAAACTTTAACCTGTTAAACTGCCTGCTGCAGAAGCTTCTATTGATACCCTAAGGTAAACCTTAAATTTAGCAACTTTTTTTGTTGTTGTTGCTAAATGAAAGGAAACCAGTAAAGCTTTTGCTGTCTGCAGTGAAGAGAGGGTTAAAGTGTAAGCCCATCAGCCATGAAGCCGCCTGCTGACTCACTCATGTGACTTCTCAGCAGCCTGGAAGACAGACTATCTTTGGGATTGAAAATCTAGAGTTTACAGCTTCTGTGATAGGCATGTGGAAAGCTGCCTCTGGATGCAGGCCCCTCAAGATTTGCAGGCTCCTGCAGTAGAGCTGGGAACCTTGAAGCTTGAATTCCTTGGCAGACATAAACAAGCAGAGGCTACTTTGATGTATTCACACTGAGAAATTCTGATACTTCCGACGTTTGTTCTGCCATGTTTCAAAGTGGGTGGAAAAATACACTTTTCTGACTCTTTGTGTGCACTGCATTTTCAGCCAGTTGTCAGCAGTTGTATCTTCATGGCATTCTAACTCTTTAAAATGGTCCGCAGTCAAAATCTTTCACATTCCAAGAGCAAAATGGACCTTTGCCAGGCCTGATTACTCTGTTGAACTGGTGAATTGGTGTCTGGGTAATAGAATCTTAGAGGGTTTTTGGTAAAAATTTAGCAAGAAAGTATTTCTAAAGTCAAGTCTACTTCAGCACTCGGTGTAAAAAGTTTTTTTTCAGTGCCCCTCAGATGTGTACTTCCCTGAGAAGACTTTGATAACTTTTAGTTTAGTTTATCTTCTGAATTAGTGTCTTCTCTCTGGCAAAAGCACATGGTTCATCCACAGAGACAAAACATTTGAGAAACTACTGTTTTGCTGAAGGTTCTTTAAAAATAAATAAATTCTGAAAACAACAAGGCTGCCTAACTGAAATATTTGTCCCATCCCTACCATTATCCTTTTCTTGCAGTGACCTTCCTTACAGGACTAATTTAAGATGAATCACAGATCAATCAAAGCAGTACTAGTTTGTCATTTCCTTTCCTACTGGGAAGACGATGACAGTTCAGCTTTGAGTTCCTTATTCTTTTTTGTCTTGCTGACAAAAGTTGTGCATCAGGCTATAAACAATCTTAAATTTAGGGAAGATGGTTTTAATTGTATCTCTGTTCAGAAAATTTTCTGCATTGCAGTATTTTTTATTTGTCCTCAGCATTATGAGAGTCAGCACAGAGAAGAGGACAGGAGACATTGGAGATACTGTGTAGTCCAGTTGTCTTTTGGAAGCCCTGAGCTATTCCATTATTTCTCTTTATTAAGAGTGTCTCTAGATTTTAGGGCAGGGTATAAAAATATTAAAAAGCAAAATATATGGAGAGCTTGATACTAAAGTGAGTCTCTTCTGCCTGTGTAAATAAATTAGATGTCTTTTTTAATGTCTTCAGCAGTAGACAGTCTGTACTATACACACAGATGGTTTAAATGTAATTGCATGTAAAATCTGTTTTCTCAAAACCATTACTACAGGTTTCCTATTAAAATCCTTTAAGGTTTTTGGTAAAGTGCTCTTGTTCCTATTTGGTGTAGTGAATATCCATGCAGGGTAGGGCAGTGCTGTTCATCCTGTTATGGCTGATGTGTGTGGAGCACAGATCAGTACAGGAGCAGCACTTTAAAAGAGTATAAGGAGCTGTAGTAGTTGGAACTGAATAATAAAGTTGTATATTTAGAGAAGTGTCTAGAAGAAAGAAAAAAGAAAAAGAAAACCTGCTTCTGTAAAACATAGCAATTATTTTTTCATTCTTCTTCAAAAAGAAGAGACTGTAGGACTAGATGGTTTTCCTGTGCTTTATATTTTGGTGTCAGTTCTGTACTTGTATATGTTTATAAAATAGAAATTAGTTATTTTCTTGAAAATAGATGACAAATACAAACATTTTGTTCAGTATTAATCAAGCTAGAGTTTATTTATGGAAGGAACAAGAATCACTGGAAAGCAGTTAAATAACACAGACTTAAATTTTTGAAGACTAAAACATGCCTTTCTGTTTGGTTCTTTTTAGTCTGTAGTGGATGACTGGATAGAGTCCTACAAACATGACAGAGATATAGCACTTCTTGATCTCATTAACTTCTTTATTCAGTGTTCAGGCTGCAAAGGTAAGATGTTTACTCATCCATTTAATTCATACTGTACTGGGATTCTTTTTCTTTGCTTTTACACTGCATAAGCTGAAGGACTGCTCCATCCCTGCAGCTAGGTTACATTATTAGGTTTGTGTAGTTAAACTGGTATTTCTGAAGGTGGGAGCAGGAGGTTTAGACCTATGATAATGTATTTAAAAATGTAGATTAAACCTTTTGTATTCACACCAGAAGGAATGCAGGACTGGTACTTGGCACTTCAAAGTTTTCTTCCCATGCTCCTCCTTTCTTTCAGGAAAACAAATTTAAGCATTGGTGCTTTGTTTAGTCTTGGAATTCTACTTTGGATTTATCTGCTTAAAACACTCCAGTGTTTTAAGATTGTTTCATAGCCTTTGTAGAGATACTTGATTGTAAAGACAGTGTGGACAGCTTCAGGGTAGTCTGTCTACAGTAAGACTGGATTTCATATTTTATTCTTTTCTGTTTTTCTTTCTGTATTTCCATGTTCTCCATTCTTATTTTCCTCACCTCCTTCTGAAGAGAAGGTAACTTCCTCAGCAGTATCACTGCTCTTTATGGAGTAGAACTGGATGTAATTTGTTTTCCTCCAGTGTTTCTCTGTCCTGATAAACTCGAGACATAAATCTCCAGAAAGTGACCAGCATTCCTCAGAGGTTATCCCTGCTTTCAAGAGCAGTGACCTTTTGATTATTGTTACCAAATAAAACTACAGAATCTTTTAATGCTTTCTGAGATGATCCTTGTCATGAATTTTGCAGTATAGTTGCAGTAAACTTTAGGAGACCTATTTGGTTTTTATATCACCATTTACACTTGAACAACTCGAGAATAAGGCGAATAGAAGTTGCATGAAATCACTGTGTTTATTACAGTGCAGAAGATAATAAGCAGCAGTAGGCCTGTTGAAAATTGTCTTGTACTGTTTAGATTCTTGAGTCCTGAAAGGTCAATTCAGATGAGTGCAGTCTCTCAGCTGATGAAGAAGTCTGGCACAAATAGCTTTACTTTCCAAGTACGAGTGGATAAGTAAATTCTATAGGTGTGTGTACACGCACATACCCAAACAAGCATACTTGAAATAAAAAAAAGCAACAAAAACTCTATATAGTAGAAAAAAAGTTGGTGCCAAACACTTTTTAGATGCTAAGAGCAAAAAATCTGTAACTTCTTGATAAAATACATATATAATCCATCTGCAGGTTAGCTGAAAATGGGTAATTTTTATGTTGTAGCAGGAGGCATGTCACCTGTTATCTATCTACATCTACCATATTATAAGTGCCTAATACCCTGATATCTGACTTGCAGGAGTTGTTACAGCAGAGATGTTCCGACACATGCAGAACTCTGAAATTATCCGGAAAATGACTGAGGAATTCGATGAGGTAATTTAATGAAGTGATGAACATGTAGTATTTATTATTATTATTTTACCTGTCCTAATCTTACTGGATCACATTGCTACAGGTTTTTTTCAAGGGTAAGGTCAGCTGTGTAAATGACAGGACTTTTATGAATTAAAATCTTGAGCTTCCTTATTTCGTGGCACTTGGGAAGAATAGGAAGTGAAGCCCTAAACATATATATATAAAAACTTGTTTTATTAATGGTCTGAAAAGTCAAAATTGGCTTTCAGTTTTTGAATAGTGCTAACTCCTACTGCTGTGGGGTTGTGTGGGATGCCTCCTTCTTCCTGCTGTGTCTGTAAGGCCTGTAAATCTTTTAACTTTTAAAATGGTTGCTAAATTTATTTCTATGCATTCATTAATCTTCAGTTCTTGGGGATTTCAGTTTGGTTATTCTCCAATTGAAAACTAATGCTTTGCCTTTATGGGGATTATAACTTCCTTTGAATTGTCAATTACTTTCTGTTCCACTGAGGGTTGGGATAAAGGAGATGCATTGGTGTGGTGTGTGTTTTGTTGTTTTGTTTTTTGTTTGGGGTGTGTGTGTTTGGGGGCTTGGGGGTGTATTTTTGTATGGTATTTCTTTCACTCTGTATTCCAGAGAACTTAGGCATAGTTTTAAAGCCTCCTCCTGAAATCTGTCTTAATATGGATATAATTCCCCCTCCAATCCAAAACACATCAGTGACTTTAATAGAGGGGGAAATGTAGCACGTTTTTATTTAAAAGGATTTTAGTATTCATTAGAATTATAGTAAACAAATTTATTTATGCATTGAGATAAGGAAATATTGTATTAAATTTATAAAGCTTCATCTGAGACTGTTTGTTCAGGGTGGTTTTTTTTAATCACTATGTTCCCTTACCCTTTCTTATAGCAGAATTCTAATACACATGGTTTCTAATCCCTTTTCACGGATATTTTCTTTTCAACCTATAATGTTGTTTAGCCTTTTAAAGAAGCTGATCACAGAAGCACTGATAATAAAGGATTTCTTTCTCCCCACTCCGCTCCCACCTCTGACCTATCATTTTACCAGTATTTGTAAAGCTTCCTAGATTGGGAGAGGAGTGCACACTTGTTATTTCAAGGTATTTTAGTAGGTCACTGTATGACTTAAGATCTTTTCAGTCTGGTGTGTAAGCATCTCCCTGTAAACTTCATAATGGTCCTGAACTGAACGTTCCAAAAGGTAAACTGACTGTTCATGTGATGGTTCTTTTGTTCTAGTGTAACCCAAAGGAGATTTGTTAGAGATATGAAGGGTCTTTTTTACTATTTTTTTTTTAATTTCTAGGGACTAGGCCAGAAAGAAGAAATTCATAGTTGTTTCACTGTATCTGGTTAAGTGCATTTTTTTTTATGGTAGGACTTACAGAATGTTGTCTGTGTGTGTAACAAGCCTGAGCTGCAGAGTAGATGCATATTTGTGAAACCACATTCTTTTTGGAGATTTTGGCTTCAAAGTTGTGCCCATCTCTTTTAAATCTCAATTTAACAAAGTATCTTTGAAGATGTTTAAGAGAATGTCCTTTATTTTTATTTTTTTTTCCAATAGGATAGTGGAGATTATCCACTAACTATGGCTGGTCCCCAGTGGAAGAAGTTCAAATCCAGTTTTTGTGAGTTCATCGGAGTCCTGGTGCGACAGTGTCAATACAGCATCATATATGATGAGTACATGATGGACACTGTCATTTCACTGCTGACAGGGCTGTCAGACTCCCAAGTCAGAGCATTTCGACACACTAGCACCCTGGCAGGTCAGTGGACTGGATTTATCTGTGTTTTATTTCTATTTTATGTTTTGTGGTGCACAGGAAAGAATTGTACTGGTTGAACGTTGTTAATTGGACATTCGACTTGGGTTTCATTGAATGATAGAATTTTCTTCTAAAGCAATTTGTTTTGGTACAGCTTTCTTGTCTTTATTGGGTTTTCTTTACTGGAAACCACAGCATTCTTTATCAGTTTTCTAATAGTGAACTTTTGTTAGCTTTCAGTCTAGCAGGAAAGGTAAATACAAGAAAACTTTTCAGTTGATTCTACAAGCTTGTCTTTGGTCCTAACTAGGGTGTGGGTACATCTTTAACCTCACATGTAATTGAACCCATTCATGCTTTGCACGAAGTCAAACAGGAGTCAT
This sequence comes from Ceyx cyanopectus, assembly GCA_013401355.1. NCBI lineage: Eukaryota > Metazoa > Chordata > Aves > Coraciiformes > Alcedinidae > Ceyx > Ceyx cyanopectus. Next base: position 1,580 of record VYZU01025655.1, on the reverse strand, counting down.
ATTTTAGTTTGGATGCAATTTTTACCACAAATTTAAATTGTGCTGTATATTGAGGCTGTGGCAGAACATAACTGAAAGTAGCATTTTCATTGCTTGCATTAGAAATAACTTTAAATAATGCTTCAGTGGTGATACAGTCACTGAATTTCTATATGATTTGAAGTAATTGTGCCTTTTTACAGGATTTTGTTTCAATTATTTAAAATTGGGAAGAAATCCCTTATAAGTTCAGTACTAGAGTGTTTTAAATAAGTAATTACATCATTATATGGACAAAGGATAAGCTTCTTGGATAAGGAAGTGCTAAACCTACATTGATTAATGAAGAAGGGTCTCAGATGTCATAGTGCTCCACTCCGCTTACATCAGGCTTATTATAGCAATTGAGTCTGTGCAAGGTGCATTTAGATTGTGAAACAGAGCTTTGGCCACACTAGAAATGGTTCTTCTAGTTCAGTGATTTAGAGCTTGCTTCAGTTCTGCCTATCTGATCAGTTGCTCTAGCTCATTAATCAGCTCTCTTGAATATACACTCTGCACGTTGAGCTGCTGTGAGACTGCCACTAGCCAAGGCATTTATTATGGAGGGAGGAACAAAACCTATGTACTGTTTCTTCTGTCTCATCAACTTGACTGTTCTACTGTATGACTCATACAAGTTTTTGTTTTAAAAACCAGGTTTTTGCTGCTTTTTTGAGCTGTACCCAAAGCCAGGTTGCAGAAGTTGCCCTGTTGCATGTATATTTCTGTCACACAAAATAATTAGCAGTAGTCTGTTTGCATTTGTTCACATCAGTAGTTAATTGTGTTGATTTTGTGTAATACTGGTGCATTTCATATGAGATGATAATTTCCATTCTTGAATATTTTGTTTTGTATGGCATAGAGACAGACAACAAAATCCTTTTATCCATATTTACTATTATCTGCAGTAATTTTGGCTTTGATGATTAGCTCAGACTTGTTCTTTTCATCTTGATATCCTTGGAGATCACAGTGTGTGACAGCATCTCCATGGATCTGCACCTCTTTAAGCCTTACTTACCAACTTCATGCTAGTGATACATGTTGAATAATACTCTGTGTATGCTCAGCTAGTGCAGTCTCTTCAATGCCCACTTGTTGAAGTCCATAAGAAAAGCAAGTATATTGTTGGCCACCTCGTGGCTTCTGGAATAAGTATATTGACACCCTTTGGAACAGGGCTGATCAGAAATAAGAGGATGCAAAAAGTCCCACCCAAGTATATTTTACATTCTAGTCAATTCTCTGATTTCTAATTGCCCAATGTCCTTTCTTTGCTTCTGCAAAGACAGGGATATTGAATGAAAACTACCCTCATTAAAATGAAATTGAGGGGAAAAGAATGGTATGAGGTGGTGGTGTTGGTTATCTTAAGGCATTTGTTTCTTCCAAAGGAAAAGTCTTTTAAGGTAAAATTCCTTTTATGTTTGAGGCTGAATGATTTGGTAACAACAGTCTACTTACTGATTCTAGTAATGGAATCCTTTTTAGTAGTTCTCGGGCTACTTTTGTAAGTCTTGCATTACATGTTCATTTTTTGAGGCCAGCACATCCTA